>CM067359.1:113596872-113759726 GCA_034401795.1 Chaetoderma sp. LZ-2023a
AATGTATGTGAACATGTGAACTAATAACATATGTGATACTTCGAATCCGACGCTGGGAACCATGTCGTATAAAATGTATCACACTCATTTAGTAAGATCCCATTAGGGATTTACTCAACCTTGCCCTTCGTAAGAAATGTCACGAATATTGAGATGATCGGCGTTGCTACTTACGGTGTCACCCAAAAGAAGGTCATCCCTGATGGAAATGATTAGAATCTCTCCGGACATATTGGCTAAATAGAAAAGAATATCCTTAATATGAAAACGGTCGTCAAATAAATAAATAGCACAGAAGAGTCGGGGGTAGTAGAGTAATGGCAACAGTGGCAAGATATCCGTATATAAATAGAGTCATTAAATTTCTTATGGATTCATTATCTTGGTAAAGAAACAATGTCTCAGATAATTATTTTCAACATAAAGATTTGGCGCCCTATATAAAAAGATCAAATAAACTGTGGTGTTCATCGCCGAAAGGAGGATATGGAGATGTGGCAAAATGGAACTGTCCAGCTTAACCATCCATCATATGACGTTATAATCAACTACGGCACGTGTACGGTGACATCATAATCAATGGCGTCATGAATAGCGTACATTGTATGTCTTTACTGTTTAATAAACATTCTGTTCAATATTTTGAAACTAATTTGATTGGGATCTGTTGCTGTCTTAGGCAGCAACAGCTCCCAGATAAATTAGTTTCAAAAGAGTAAACAGCTTACCTGTATAGTTTTCTGGAAATCGGTCGTATGGCAGTTCATGGATCGATCGATATCAACACAGCGAAGTGTGGGTGGAGCTTAGCTAACGATGGACGGAGCATAGCTAAAACTGGAAAGGTCCATTGGCTATTGAAATATTTAACATTTAATTGGGTTGTATGTCATTGGCATAATCACCATGAGTATAATATGGAATAAACCATAATTTGTGATATAGAGGATCTCATCCTATTTAATATCAGTATTACCAACCGTGTCGAATATTATCACTTTGCACGCGGTTTAGAGAGTGTAAAGTGAACATTTTCGACTAGGTTGATAATAGTGATATTAAATGCGACGGAGTTTCAAATCCTATTTATCATATAATCTGAAATTTAGAATATTTGCCAACTGTTGCGCATGTAAATTTTACATGATTTTTTTATCGTTGATTCTCATGAAATGGACACCGCAGTAACGCATACTTTCCATTATCTGCCATTACTGATTGCTTCTCAGTGTCACATTATGCAATTGTGTAACACTTTGAATCAAGGATTCCCAGAATCTCAATTTCGAGGTAACTATGCAGACACGTTGTTGAATATGTTGAGACTAATTTGACAGGGACATACTGGCTGCCAGAAACAGTAGCAGCTCCCCGACCAATTCGATTCAAAATATTCATAATAGGTCTGTATTTGATATTTTGAGTTTCACAAGATTAATGTAGGTGTGTCTAAAATATGTTGCTCTTCAACGTGTTCTTGTATGGTATTGTATGGTCTTCCCATTATCCCTAAAAAAAACCCGAACAACCGCCATCTATAGTACAGTACAAATCTATTTGCCAATGGCTGATGGTATGTATAAGAGTATGTGTGTACGCATGTGCATGCATGCTTGGCACGTGCCTAGTAAATTGGTTATGTCCTGTCGATCTACTCATCACACCAGTGGCGCAAGTATCCCGCCCTTTAATTGCTAAAATTGATCAATAATATAAAAAATAGTTGCTTATTAGATGTCCATTTGCAAGCCAAGAAAAGACTAGTCTTCACTTGGCTTGGAAATTATCATTTCTCAAGAGCATTGCGGACGCAGATTTTTTGGCATGTATGCCATGAAAAAGGTTATATGCATCTTTAACTTTCACTCAGGTATAGATAGAGAATGAATTACGGAATAAAATAAAATCTATACATATCCTGAGGACGCGTGTTACTGGACTCTTACTAGGACAATACTGCGCCATATTGGCCCGGTATTGGCCCAGTACCCGTCCATTACCATACATTAACGGGGTAGATGCTGAGTAATTGTATATGCTATTTCCTCTAGTATTCTACTACACACTGTGTATTCCACAAACGTGTAATACTAATAACCATATGGGCTATGACAACACATGCCAAACCTTTTTATCAATATATACTGGGTCATTATCCTCTGCCAAGAAGTTCAAGAGTAGCTGCACAATAAGAATAAATTAGTCGACGTAGAAAATCGCAAACTCAAATACCTCTGTCTCATACTCCTGTAAACAAAAGAAATATAAGATAAGCTCTTTTACCGGCTTTCTACTATCTCTGACGGTGCTATTCCTAATAGCAAAGCATGCCCGTTCCTTGTTCTATTGTGGTACCTCATAATTAGAGTTCTTTATAACAAATCAAAGATGCATATTCAAATTGTTAAAATAGTATATCTTCAGAATCTTAAAGTGACTGCCTAGATGTAATGAAACGAAATATATATATATATATATATATATATATATATATATATATATATATATATATATATATATATATATATGTATATATATATATATATATATATATATATATATATATATATATATATATATATATATATATATATATATATATATATATATATATATATATATATATATATATATATATATATATATATATATATATATATATATATATATATATATATATATATATTGATTTCTTTCCCCAAATCGAATTCATGACTAAAAATATGTATTCATTTTTAAAGATGGAAATCATCATATGGTTAGAGTTATTTCGTTTCATTACATCTAGGCCTACAATTTAAGCTCCTAAAGGTATGTTTTTTTTAACAATGTTATTTTCGAGCATTCTGCTGTGTATATGGAACTGATCAATACGTTTTAGGGTGTTAACATGTTAGGCCCAACCACCAATGTGCAGTGACTCATTGGGGGTTCCATGGAATTGTGTTTTATTCATTATGAATTTAGTTATACCGCTTAGACAGAGTGATACAATAATTGAATTCCCATGTAGCTAATGACCTCTACAGATTTCCACCGTGACACCACTCATATTAACATCTCCGGTTTGAAACACGAAGTGTTATACCGAATCATTTACGATTTAATCAATATTATATGCTGAATAATTTGAAACTAGTTCAACAGGGAGCACTTGTTGCCTGTGACATCAACAGGTTCCGGTCAAAATTGGTTCAAGATGTTCACAGCTTGCATGTTCATTTACGTTGAATTTAAGGCCGTGTTCACACTAAATAGTTAATCCGGAATAACGTCATACGTTGGTATGGTGTTACTCAGGTTTAGGTTTCTAGTGAGAATGCGTCCTAAGATTCTGATGCTTCACGTTTCAAAGGTCTAATGGTCTGAAATTGTCCAGCACCAACTGTCTTGTGACGGAATCAGCATGACTATCATATGTCACCTGTAATTCTATCTTTGAATAGAATGGAATGATTCCTGTCATGACTTCGAGCAGCCAGTATATAAATGTTACACCTGACGTGGGCATACTGCCCCTTCTTCTGGCACACATGACTCCTTTAGAATACAACTAAACACAGAAACAGAAGAAAACTTATCAGAGGATATAAACCAGGGCACATGTGTATGAGAGGGTGCATTCCCTTTTGGCCCCACACAGTGGTATTTATGAGTATCACCACAACGTGGCGTAATATTATTGCAATATTTAGATGAGTGAGTGTGCGCATATGTGCGCGCATTTGTGAGTATCTGGTGACATAAATCCGGTTTCAGCGGGGATCTTCACCAAACTTGGTTCGAACATTGCCCTTGCCGTCAAGAAGGATCCGAAGCAGCTTTCCGATTTTAGGGTCAGTTGTTCCAAGGTCACGGTGCCTGATTGAGTTGATAAATCAAGTTCTTCTGGATGGGATTTCGACAAACCTTTGTGTATGTTTTATATCGGTGTTCTGAATTACATTCCTGATTTTGTAGTAAAAAACCAAAGATCCGGGTTATGGGAAAGATCGGTGAAAAGGACGCACATTTCAGAATAGCTGTCAAGCCATTGCGTACCTAAAATGAAGCATCTATGTGTCTGCCTATTAAACGGTCAACTACCATTGAGCGTATTGGCTTCAATACTGTATAAGTGTCAGTTTCCCTGATGGATGTGTCTTTTGACTGCTGAAATCTGATTGAGGAATGGCGATTGTGGCTAATTCTTTTATACACTCTCTTTGGTGACCCGGATTCAATATGGTAGGCCTATAGGGGGATAAAACCACCGACGGGTGGGTGGGTACAGAGTCAGATTCTTACACGGAAGCCCCGACAAGCACACGCGTATGTTAACACACACGTGCCCGCTCGAAGACCTGGTGGAATTAGTTGAACAATAGATAATACGAGATACGCTCGGGTGACTAATTAATGTCTAATTAGAAAACAACTCCCACAATGCGTGTTTGAACAAAGTATACAAGATACAGTTGCTTAGTAATAGGACCCATGTAGATTACTTTAAGATGATAAGTTTGTGAATCTATGAACATATACTATAACATAAGGGTTATTTCCATGTGCTAATTAAGAATTAATTAAAATCAGTTAATTACACTCTATGGTTGCGACCTACACGTTCACAGCCGCGATCACCAATATATACTGCTTCATTGACTTAACAACATGGTACTATTTAAGTGTGGACAAGATTTAAGACTTGATAGAGATAGTTAATTAATTCATGGAAGGGGGGTCAAATTAGTTTCAAAATATTCAACATAATATTTATTAAATTGTAAACTCATCAAAGGCATACCACTCGTACCCTTTACCCCATTTTGCCTATGACGCCAACTAATATGTGAGGTATTTCTGTGAATTGTAGATCAGATACAGTTTGACCTGTGGATTGCAGGTTTAGGATGATGATGATGATGATGATGATGATGATGATGATGATCATCGTCGCCGTCGTCGTCGTCGTCGTCGTCGTCGTCGTCGTCGTCGTCGTCGTCGTCGTCGTTATCATCACCACCATCACCACCATCATCATTCCATATTATAATTCATATCTACTGACCATAGTAGCGGCTCTGATAAATGGTGACACAACATCTGCCTTGGTGCTGGACTCTTCAAGCTGATTATGGTGCACCACATGTTTTATAGCGACTACGAGCGAGAGGACAGAGAGTACGACGGATAGCAACTGGAAAAGGAAAATATTAACGCTATGTTAATTACCTGTACTTGTGTAAGTGTGTGTGTTAGTGTATTATTCGCTGGTGTTCGCACCTGACTTTTATTTTGGCAGTTGTTTAAAAACATGTTTGTGAAATGGTTTAAAGGCCAAGGGAAGAAAACTTTGACTAGGTTTGTATTCATTAAACACGAAAATATTGAAATGCATTGGTAACAATCAGAATCGTGTTGCATATTCAACATAAATTAATTGTAATTAAGTTTCCGGTCATGAATAGAAGGATAAGAACACGTCATCGAGCAAGCAAGCATGAGTGAGCAACCAGGAATATAGTGGGTGGGGGTGGCAGAAGAGGCATTCGTCCATAGCGCCAACTGACAGGGGGGCGTCAACTCAGGCCCAATCATCTCCTAATGTTGTATGGTCGAACCTAGGGTAGGGTAAACAGTGTACACCCATTGCCTCCTCACGCGTACAGATGTCAAAAGAGGTGTAAGGTGTTGTTATTACCTTGAGCACTTGGTAACTTCAAGTTTCCTCTAGGGAGACAGGATGTCATGCACATATTGCTGACGCTTGATGAGGACCATCATCACAATTCCAGTGGTCAGGAACAGGAAGTTGAATCGTAAAGCTTTTCAAATCCTTTTACAGATTTCATCTAACTTCAGTTTGAGAATGCTGCCCAATGGCCACCCAATTACGAAGAAAATACAATCTCCCATGGCAGAAGATGCAGTGAGTTGTATCAAGAATGGTTCCATAAGAATCTCCTTGAAAGAAAGTCCTTATTTTGCTTCGCATTGTATAGTGTTCTAGCAGGACAAAGATGTAGGCTTTCGGACACTTTAAGTGGGTGCATACTGGATGCATTTGAACCCCAGCATTCCAGACAATGGAAATAGTACACAACACAGGAATTTCTACTGTATGTGGATGGACTAGCTTGCCTAATGGGAAAAGTGTTGCAAAATTCAAAAAGCCATATTTAGAGACCCCCATACATATGGTTTCAAATTTTGAATGTCGTGATAGATGTCATCATGTGTGGTGCCAAAATAATCTAGCCCTTAGATGTACATAAAATAGCATAGCAAATCCAAAATGTGGAATATTATTACTTAATGCAGTAAAAATGATAAGCCATTATCATCCTCATCTTCAATGGCATATTGCGGACATCAAATCTTCAGTGAAAAAATTAAGATTGGCAGAAACTGGGTTAAACGTAGAAGATTGTAAAGGACAATGGTATTACAATGGCGGCAATGTGGCATGCAAGGGGTGTGATGCGCACGCACATATGTGCTGACTTACTGAAATTACTTTATATAACCCCATGCATCTGATTCACTGACTATTGTGTGGATGAGTGCCACTGAAATGAAATCATGTTCCCACTTTTTGGGGTGGGTCAAAGACGGTTTTACCTACTTTCTGGATCAACATTAAAATAGTGAAACTTGTTTCAGATCTGACTCTTATATTGGAAGCCCATTGTGGAACTAGATAGTTTGGCAATAGGCTAGCAATATCACCACGTAACCACAAATAGAGAACATGCATCATGTCTTGAAAGAAATGGAAAAAGAATCATATTATAAATGCTGAAACTGTGAAAGGTGCGGAAAGTTTTATCAATCAAATTTAGTTTATATTTCTCTGCATGTTATATACGTGGGACAACATAGTTGTACATATTGATCACGTCAACATTAGCTTACAAAGTAAAAACCTGTCAATTGAGAGTACTACGAACATGTTTATGTATTTAGTGGCATCGATTACAGAAATGCAATAAAGTCGTAGGTTGTATAAATAAAACAGCGAAATACACGAGAAAGTAACTTGGCATCGTCCCATGTTTCAAGCGTATGTTCTCAGAAATGGCTGAAAATAAAGGGCACTTACCTACAGCCGAAAATAGAATTTTACATTGTATTAACTGTATCATGACAGAACTCCGATGACAGTCTGTACGTATGTCAGAATTGACATGAAAATATTTTCCTTTCAGACCGTCACATATATCCCTAGGAGAATTATATGTGGAACACCTAAATAAATGTACAGCCTATCTTTGTTTGTAATACGCTATAGATTTTGATCTTGCCTAGTTTTCAACTGCAATTGAACGTTTTAAATACAAAGCATCTTCTTTGCTGACAAATGTGTTTACAGCTTCTCCTCACCTCTTCGTAGAACTAACACATTCGTTTTCGATTGAAGGCGTATCTCCTAACATTGTCATCCATCTGCGGATAGTCGTAACCTTACCAGTATCAGTTGCTTCATGTGAAAACAGTTTTAGCAACCTGAAGATTGTAAAAAGATTCTCTCCACAATAGGCCAGTAGCGCTTATCGAATGTAAGCATAGCATCAATTCAATTTGATATAGCAAATTCCTTAGACTATGGCCGTATAATCAGTGAGTTTTCAGCATTGAAGTCGATGAAAGTAAAAATCTTGCAGATGAATTGGATCTATTAATATTATATTTGTATTTGTATTTGTAATGTAGAAACTAGATCTATAAATACAGTAGAAACGCAATTTTAGATACAGTTCCCACTACAATAATACATATTAGAGCTCGAAGATTGAAAGTGTGAGAGGTTTATAAATCTTCAACTCTGTGTGTAGTAAATAAGTTTGATGATGTACTAACCTGTGATTAATAGCATTTCGGGTTATGCCATGTAGTTTGTAACAACCTCATTCGACAGTGTACTACTGATTGATTACATACAGAACTTCTATTTGTTCTGGTGTCAGTTCCAATGCATAACGTTACTTTACCATAGAGAAGTTCCATATCATGATATTTCCCTGCAAAAGTCCTTTCAAAGAGCATTCACTTTGCAAAATCTTGGGGTTGAGGATAAGGCCCCCAGAAATCCCATATCAAGTAGTTTCAATCTTCAATTCGTCCGGATGCCATTATACCTTACCACGGCCATATTAGTAACTTAAACACACGTTAAGACATAACCTCGTGACCACACTCATCCGTGTTAAGCAAGCATGTTCATACATGCTTTTTCAAATAATCACTCACGTGCCAGTGCCATATAGTAGTGTGATGATTATAGGATGTGTAGTACGGATCGTTGAGGCCTGGGCCAGATTGGCCCATACCAGCATGTTCCCCTTCACCTCCCTTATATGACCTATATGGTTTATACGCATAGAGTGTGTGCTCTAGCATGCTTAGGATAGTCTGTAAGATCGCCTACCACGTATGCGCAGCACTCCAGATAGTTACGGAGCTGGCATATTTTGTGTACATATTTCCCTTATTCCCTAAATCGTTAATACGGGTCCTTTTCGGCCCACCTTTGGGCGAATCTAAACATAGGTTTCACCAGGATTCTAAATCGGATAATCGCTCACGGGGATATCAATTATTATAAAATAGCTGCATGTACTACATGCCCGCACTGAGTCAGACCCAGTGGCACTTATGACGGCATAAACACGTGGCCTCATAGATTTGCCTGGTTGTTACAACTGCGTGTAGATTGAGCAAAGTAGTGCTCTGGTGCCATTTCATTGAATACAGAAAACTATAAAACGGCCAATATCGGCCCAAAAACGACAGTCGAGATTGAGTAGTCATTCCATACGGACATATATTTAAAGCTCGATGCACTATGCCGAGCAGCTAAGGCAATCTCAGCAGCGTAATTTCTAGTAAATCCTTACGCCGATCATAGACCCTCGAAAGAGCACTGAAGCCAATTTTTAAGGCCCAACCTTGGGCTATTAACCAAACCTAAGTAATCGGCCTGAGCCAAAACACAGGCCACGCCGATAGCACACCGGAATCCTCTGGATAGCGCATAACAGCAAAAATACAAACTCTCCTCGGTTACTCGAACACAAAAGTAACATCTAACATAAACTCCTGAGCCTCTCGATGGCTACGAATATTATTTTGCTATATCTTATCCGTACTGTGACTGAAAAGTGGTTTATCAACACGCACATATATTTGTGCTGAAAAACAGTGCTAATACACTTCTGGTTAAGCTGGATTCAACTAAGCATATTATTGTGCCAATTTGTCTCGGGCTTAAATTAGTCAGTACTGTTAAGCTATTTTCTCTGTTCAGAATATAACATACTGTGCAGCACCTCAGCTTGCCACACTATTTGTCTTGTGCCGAAGTTCAGAACTCTATCTAATACTTCACCGATATTCCACTCGTCATACCATATACTTCACCAGTATCATATCCACGGACCTGGATATACTGGCATTGTTGATAGATACTCGGATCTACTTTATTCAACTGTATTCCCTCTTCAATTGTTACATCTTATAAATCATTTGTGCCATTTGTAACTCGGCACCTTTTTGTACTTTCATGCACCAATAACTATTAAGCCTACATGAAAAGTAGTATAACTATACTATCTTACGCTGGAAGTGTTTACAATTCGTACTCAATTTTCCACAGTAACTGGTAATTTATCGTCTTCTGTTATTACTACGCCAACGACTATTATGTGTAATTAAATGCACGATTAGACCTACTGCTAAATTTTCATCAGTAGCTATTCCACGGCCTGTGCCGTTCTTTGAACGTGTATAATTATATAGCTTTTATCATCATTATCCTATATTGTACATTGCATTCACAGATTTAATACTACAGACATACAATAGCGCATTAATATTAGATATCTTAAATAACAACACTCCACACTATGAACCATTCTTGTGCCGAAACTGACACAGGCTAGGCTTTAATATAACATAAAACGTAGCTCAGTTGCTCAAAAGCGGTTATTTGTTGTAAAGCTCGCTTCTGGTGCCACAAGACTAGTGGTATACCATTATCAGTTTGGCCTCATCGGCGACTCTCGGCACCGTAGCGAACAGCAATAATTCATCACGCCACGTTAGACCGCTCCCCACATGGATACATTCTGCTCAAGGCTTCAATAGCCCCATCATTATTTTAGCGCTCCAATGGGTCATGTGCCCCTTGTATTTTCTTTTCTTACAGCGAAGGTTACCTAAATTCCGCACCTCCCACTAAGATGCACTCGGCATATTCCCCTAGGCAAGAACAAACACCACGGCTTAGTTTTCTCTGTTAATTAGTGAACCCTATCTATTTAGACCGCTTGGCCGGCAGTCAGGATAAAGGTAGTGATAGTGAAGCACTACTATGGTTAACACCAGTTCTTAGTGACAGAACCAGATAACTGCCGCATCACGGGATTCTTTTCCAAGTTTGTCGTGCCTTGTCAGCTGGTCGTCACTTTAGACCACCGCAGCACCCTTACTCTGAAGAGATACACTAAACTCTTTCCTCTTTAATTACAAGGGCCAGTTTGCACATCTACAAATTGGAAGGACCACCCCTTTGACTGTGTCCAGGTCTTTTTGACGTCGCTCAAGTCGTATGGGTTCTGAGCCAAAGATTCCCCTCAACCTTGCAAGGATAGAAGTTCTTGCTTAATCTAACTGATCGCATTCTTTTGTAGCCGCCTGAGGCCTTATACCACAACACATCTTAGGTAACTAAACCAGCGCCTAAAACATGAACCCCTCTAAACATTTGAGTTAGTTGCACACAGAAAGCCCGCTCTGGGCGTCTGCTGAGAACATCACATCAACTTGGCAGCAACAACTAAAAACTGTCCCTGCGTGTGCTTGCCATATAGGACAGTGGAGTAGAATCCTTCTCAACTCTGCCTGAAGAGGACCATTAGGAAATTGATAGCTTTCAGCGCCAAACAACTTTCATGGTGAACTAACCTTAGATATAGTGATCAACGGGACGAATAGATTAGTTAGCAACATACTGACTGTCCGGGAGAGATAGGAAAGTCCAATGTCTCTTCCTCCACTCCGAAGGAATACCCCTTTTCTCCCACTTAAGTCACCTCCTCTGTAAGACAACCATTTCCCCTGCCACCCTACATGGCTACCAACCTCCTGAGAGATGTTAGTTCGGATAGGGTGACAATGCTCTTCTGGTGATTAGGATGAGAATTGCTCCTATCATCACCATGTGCACAACTTTCGACCGACGCCAAAAATACAGTGCATGGAGCTAAGGAAAACCTAAAGATTAAGTAAAGGAATGCCCTCACCCCTTCTCTCTCACTCCCATTCCCCTGCTCGACACACTAGCACCCGAGAGAGAAACGCTTAAAAAAAGCTTGGCTCGAACGCAGGCAGGAAAGATAAAAAGAACCCACCTGCAGCAAAGAAAGCCACGTGCGGCTCTTTCCTCCCATTTTACATGCACAACATCTGCAGAACGATTGAAACATCCCAAGTAGATCGTGATGGATATTGGGAGAGGAATGTCTGCTCCAAGCTCTGAACTGGAATATTAACCCCATACCATTCACGTCCTGGCGCATTCATTGACCTGCGTCATGTCTGCATCTAGCATCGGGCTTTTGTTGAACTGTGGCCACCACGATGTGTTCCTCACACGCGAGTGTGCGATGTCATGTGGTTGCACACTCTACACATTCTGTATTAGTATATATCTACCAAGTCAAATGTGTTCAAACTGATTTCAGTCGAAGCTGTTGGTGTCTAAGGTAAACAACAGCTTCCAGTTACATTGGTTTCACAATGGTCAACCTGCATGATTGATTTTACGTCACCATGCCAAGCTAAAGATGGTGCAAATATGATGATGTATGCACAAATGCAGACCTAGGTTTTTACTGATTGGTTGAAAAATACACAGGGGGAGCCTTCATATACTGTCAGAAAACATTTAGCTAATAAAAAACATACATGTAAATATGTCTCCTTGGCGTTATACTAGAAATCTAAAAATGTCCGTGCATACTGCATCACGTTGTAAATATGGGATTGTCTTGTGGGAATTCATGACACCGCAGGATGTCTTACATTTCAAGTAAGTCCCAAAAGAAATTATGCTTTGAAAATACCAGGTGAGCTAAAGGTCCAGATGACAACGTTGTTTAATGATATATATCTATGATTCCGATAAATTGGAATCAGCACAGTAGCTAATAATATTGTTTAGTAAACATCGGCCATGTACATTTCTGGTAAATGGCTAGAGTGCTGGATATAGCACAGCGAAACTAATAGATGCTAATAGATGAAATTAATAATGTAATATTTGAAATAAGTGAATTGATTGGAAAAGATTCTATGGTCCTGAGTTGATGTGCATTTGAAAATAGTTTAGATAAAAGTTGTTGCTGTTCAGTCGGCATTCACTTTTATAATATTCAGCAGTTGTTGGAAATCGTAATTTCGAAAATAATCAAGGTGTAATAATTAGTGTTGGGAGATATGAAACTGAACGTGACAAAAGGACGTAGTTGATGATGTAGGTGATCTAGTCTCTCACACTAGGTCGAAACAACATCACCTGACAATGAGATCATACAGCTCATGTACCTATACACCCTAGTATTCTCGAGACTTATCCATCAATAGACACTGGACAGGCCATGGACATTGTAGCGCCCTTCAGGAATTAATAACATAATCGAAATTTGTATATCAACTATATGTCACTCATTCGATGGCATGCAAGAACAACACATTCCGTAATGTTGGTAGTTAACTGACAGATCACATCAAACCAGAACCGGTCTCCACCGCTTTGTCCATGTGAGGCGCAATCTCCATGGAAGAATTAGGCGGATTATGATTGATTAGATTGATGACATAACCAATCGGGATCGATCAGACTCTGCAGTAAAGAATAATGAAGAATAGATGTGTGCGCCAGGCAAAGGATGGAGGAATCACTGATTGGTTGAGAAGACCAATCAGTTATCAGGTCAGAATTTCTAGGGAGAAATACGCAGAGGTTGATTGGTGGACTGATTGTTCAGCCAGTCAAAGTGTGCTTATGGAATCCGTGAATGCATAGTATATGATGAGATAAGTTTTCCCAATTAAATTGCCGTCGTGGTGCCCCTAAGATAATGACATACTATCTTCCTACGTCATCAAAGAGACGAAACAACGTTTTAACCCTGTAATGGCTAAGTTCTTTCAAGAATATCAAAGTATGTTTTATTTAATGCCCATTCGCAGGCTCGATTACCGAGAAAGCCAGTCCAATCAGAATTTTAAACACGTATTCTTCTCGTGGCCTGCAAATGGTCATTCCTCAAGATCACTGCCGTGTCTAGTTTTGTCTGACTTCGTCATGAAAGATTGAAAATGTTATGAAATGTGGATAAACTATGATATCTCAGGCATGTGCGTCCGTATCGGGTGCCAAGGGGGGCACTTGTCCCGTTGGATCTGGATAAAAATAGTATTGCACTCAGTTTATGGGGATGCGGTGCCAAATTCACAGCAAAGTGAGGGTCAATATTTTGAGATCGTTGCCTCCAAAAATGTAGGAGATGGCCTTAGACCGTGTCCAGTTTTCAAAATTGGCAGGGGGTATTCCAGAGGTCACGAAGTTTAAACAGTTCCTCAGCTGTACGAATTGTATCTCTGTATTAGTTAATAAACTTACACTGGACATATTTCGAAACTATTTTGACTGCGACACAATGCACCCATAGCTTTATGAGTAAACCTTTGCTAAGTTTATTGGCATATGAACATGTTACATATATCCACCAATAATGCAAATATTACCCTATTGCATATCTACCCATGATCCTAACTATCTACCCTCCCAAATACAAAAACTTAAACGCCTGCATACCAGCCTTAGAATGTAATTACATACCCATGCCACCCAAATACTTAATTATGCAGCCAACACAAATACTTATAGGCACCACCCCATCCACCGCAAGTACCCATCAACACAGGTACCGTTAGCTCGCATGCAGGCATATGCTGGTACGCATGCATGGGCACATGGGCGCACACGCACACACGCACGCGTGCATACACAGGAACACACACACACACACACACACACACACACACACACACACACACACACACACACACACACACACACACACACACACGTACGCACGCACGGATTCACATCCTAGTAACGTACCCATCCATCCATCCACTTATATTACCATTCAGTCACTCATAGTACATAACCAATCATCCATTCTATCGTCACCCACACACTTATGCACCTATTCCATATAGTCACAATAATGCCTACCTACTCACGTACTCCGAGCATACCTAGACAGAGTACGGGGAATGGTATCGCACGGCCAGACTATGAGGTGAAGCGGTGCTGGGTGGTCTGGCATGGCGCATGGTGGGCTGAGTGGATGATAGGCTAGGCCACGTTATTATGCTGGATCAGTAAGCTAGTAGCCTAAGACATGCTAGTATGATAGACCAGGGCAGTGCGCTAGGCCAGTAGGCCCGGTCAAGCTGGTATGCTAGACCAGTAGGTAGACGAAGGTAGTATACTAGGCCAGTAGGTTAGGCTATTAGTAATAACAGGCCAGTAGGCCACGCCGAGCTGCTATGCCAGGAGAGTGTGGGTGTAAGCTAGACCTCTAAGTTATGCTAGTATGTAGGCAGTAGGCCAGGCTAGGTGAGTAGGAGATGCGAGTACGATAGATCCGCAATCTAGGCCCATATCCTAGGCGATAGCAGGATAGTAGGATATGCAGTAGATGGCTAGGCCAGTAGGTTAGTAGGTAGGAGTAGTAAGCGTGTAATTTAGGTTAACAGGCTAGTCCAGTATGGTAGGCTAGTAAGTAGAGGCTATCCAAAATTCTAGCAGGTTAGTAGGTTACCCGGCTAGTAGGCTAGGCTAGTAAGTAACCTATTATGCTAGGCCAGACTGGTCGTGTAGGACAATAATGTATTATGCGAGGCGACTCGTGTATTAGGAAAGGCTATGAGGCTAAGCTAGTAGGTGATGCCAATATGATAATCCAGTAGGCTAGGAAGCAGGAGGCCAGACCGCTAGGGTTATATAATTGGCCAGTAGGCTAGATTAGTAAAATATATTAATTGACTGGGCCAGTAGGTTGATATGTTAGACTAGTAGGCCAGTAGATTAGAATTGAAAATTAAGTATATATGATTCTTAACCATTTAAATCTCGATAAATACCCAATTACGGAAGAGAAACAAATAGTTTCCCCTGCTGAATATTTTGACACTAATTTGACTGGAACTGTTGGTTACTTCACCGACATATTTCGGTCAAATTATTATTTTAACTTATCCAGCAACTTACCTGTAAGATTGCCTTGAAATGCAAACATGTCGGTGTTGAAATGGTTATGTATAAATACATATTTAAGGTAAATGATTTGTTTAAATACATGTTGAGCGAGTAGGTGCGTGGTTGAGTGAGTAAGCAGGCATGTAAGCGGGCGTGTGAGCATGTGTGTGGGCGAGCGGGCTTACTAGCGATCGAGTAAGGGAGTGAGAGAGCGAATGCATGAGTGCGCAGATGAGCGGGAGAGCGAGCGAGCAAGCGTATGAGTGAATGAGCGTGCAAATGAACGTGCCCGTGTGTAAGAAAACGTGTGTGTGAGCGAGCGTGCGAACGAGCGAGTCAGTAAGTGAGTGAGTTGGCGAATGACTGATCTTACGACCGAATGTGCGTATGTGCGGGCGAGTGGGCGACCGAGCGAGCGAGCGTATGAGCAATTGAGCATGCGAATGGACGCGTCAGCGTGTGAGAAAGCGTATGTGTGGGCGAGCGTGCGAGTAAGCGAGTTAGTAATTGGGTGAGTGGGCGAATGAATGAGCTCGGGAGTGAATGTGCTGGCAAGTGGGTGAGTGAGCAAGCGAGCGAGTGTATGAGCGAACGAGCATGTGAATGAGCGTGCCGACGTATGAGCAAGCGCGCGTGTAAGCGAGCCTGCGAGTGAGCGAGTCAGTAAGTGAGCGACTGAATCTATGAGCTTACGAGCGAGTAAGCATAGGTGCGAGCGAGAGAACATATGTGAGAACGAGGGAGCGCACTAGCGAGCTTGTGACTGAGTATACGTAAATGTAATATAATGTATATATTTATATATGTGTATATATAATCCTGTGAGGGCCTCTCCAAAATAAAGATAGTAGGTTAGGTCAGGAGGCGAGACCCGGCTACGATGTTTAGCCAATCATCTAGAATATTAAACCTGTAACTTAATCAGCCTAGCAGGTGGCCCATTAGGACGTGGCAGGCTAGTATCACGATCCAGCTACTAAGCTAGGCAACCTACGTTAGTAGTCTATGCAGGTAGACTAGATTATGGTAGGCCAGTAGGCTAAGCTATGCTAGTAGGTCATGCTAGTAGGCTATGCTAGCAGGCTAGGTTAGCAGTCTATATTATTCAGAATTAGGATAGGCTAGAATAGTAGCCTAGGCTAGTGCAGTCGTGTCGGTATTGATATGTGCAGCAGGGTGGCGTGTATGGTATGGTATGGGAAATACATGGTATAGGGTATGGGTAGGGGTGGGTTATGGGTGTATTGATAGTAATAAATATGGGTGTTGGAACAATGTTTATTCAGAAGACATTGGCTATCACTGTCTGTGCGGGGAACAGATCGATGTGGCGAAAGATGGTATAGTTGGATATTGGTGTATGGGTAAAAACAGTGGGTACAAGGGTGGGGTGCGATAGTTGTAGGGTGGCTATACGTGCGTGGGTTTGGTACCGTATTAATTAGCATTGGGTGCATTTGTGGTTATGGGTAAGGATAGTTATGAGCATAGGTACTGGATGGTAGTAGTTGGTGTATATGTAAGGGTAAGAATGTGCGATATATAAGACTGTTTATAATTCACATTTCAAGAGTACCCACCCATCATATGACGTCACAATGCACTGCGTGGTGTGTACAATGACATCATAATGAATGACGTCATGAATGACGTCGATAAGTACGTCACGAACGCATATTTGAAGACGGTCTATGCGTTGTTGTACAAATTGTTTGCTTTTACTATTTAATAAATATTCTGTTGAATATTTTGAAACTAATTTGACTGGGCGCTGTTGCTGCCATAGGCAGAAACAGCAGCCAGTCAAATTAGTTACAAAATATTCAACAGCTTCCCTGTATAGTTTTCAGGAATTGATAGCTGGGGCATTTTGGGGATTGATCAATCCCAACACGGTGAGTTGTGGGTGGAGCTTAGCTCGTGATGGGCGGGGCATGGCTAGACATGTAAAGGTCCATTGGTTGATATAAGATTTTAATTTCGAAGTCGAGTTTTGAATTTTAAATTTTGAATTTTGAATGAGCCCTCTGGGCTTTCGTAAAAATAGGTCTCTACCTGTGCTTGACACTGTTCAGTTATAACACAGTCGTGCACATTTATATGCATCACTAAACTAATTAATAAACACAAAATGGTAATTCATAGGATACTTACTAAGAAAACACTCCCGTTGCAGAATTCATCCGCCATTGTAAGAGATCTGCAGAAACAAAGAACAAGAATATAGTCAAGAATCATTGTACTTTAAATTAATGCATGGTGTTGTCAAACCGGCGGTTAATTCTTCGCCACCTGCCCTTGCGCCTAATACGATGTTATGGTTAATTTAATTGCCAACGTTCCGAGCGTAAGTAATTGCACCGAGGCCCCATATGTGTTATGCTTCTGTAGCACACATGCATTGTCTATGAATGGGTTCTCTAATTCTTGTCGCGGTTTCTGTTCTAAACATCTTTTAAATGCTAATAACGTATGTAATGTATATTCTTACGTTCGGTTGCATAGCCTACCTATTTTCAGTTTTCTCTAACATATATATTTATTTATTCCAGTGAGCACCATGCTGAATATTATATCGAACTGTATGCATATAGATGTTAGTAAGGTGGAATTGTGAATGCGACATTCAACAGGGTCTGTCAGGGACGCGAGACTGTTCTACGGAGTTTACCACGCCACCCAATCCCCACCCCCTGCATTAAACCATTTACATCATTATGAGTAATGGTTGCTTCTATAGTGAGCTAGAAGGTTCACAAACCACCTTTCACCTTCACGGTATTTGAAAGATCAGATCATTTTCGTGTTGGTAATTCTGAGAGTCATTTGTTTTGTGTGAACTGTGTGATGCGTTATCCCTACCCATGCCCTTGACTAACCAGTCTCTGTATATTTTATTTATTATTTCGCAAGCGTATTTGTTATGCATGTGTTTCGTGTGTGTTACTCATTTCCTTCAACCAGCCTTTTCTCAGTATTTCTTGTCTAGGTGTAATAGCGGCTGATCGACACAGGGAAAGCGGCCTCTGCATTTGAAATCATGGGACCAACTGAGACACTAAACGTCGCAAAATCCGGTGGCCGTATCTGTACCGATTTTAATCTGAATACAAGATGACGATTTCGGCGAAGCTAATGGTGGACTATGGATTCATTCTACACAGCATTTGTCATAGACACCAACAACAACTCGCAGTCAAATTGATCTACAATTGTAAACCAGTTATTGACAGATATGCATAGATACAACATACAATATGTAGGCGTACATAGAATGAAATGTGTTTTGTAATAAGAATAAAGCACGTTTATATGAGTAATATGTCAACTGCCGCGCTAGTCTCATGGGCTGGCATACGTCTACATTGCTTATACCCGTATCATTATAGAGATTTTCTCCAACCTGATCGATGTCTAGGTCAATGAACTATATACAGGTATGTGAACTAGTCCTATCTCTAAAATAATCGTGGGCCGGATTTTACAGGCGACATTTATAAACAGGGTTGCCTTCATACTACGAATAGACGGATTGTCAATATACTGTTTGAAAATCTAGGATGTTTATCTACAAAGGAAATACAAGCGCATTTAAATAGCTGTCATTTGTAATCGGCGTAGGCCTACTAAATAAACATTTCGTAGGCGTATAAGGCACCATGACCAGTTTGTTAGTAAATGTCGAAAATTCGACCGAGCAACTGACAGACAGACATATTTTGTATGTCGGGCCGGGGCCAATGTGGTGAAGGGTGGGTAGGTGAGGTCGCCTCCCCTGTGCACGTCCTCCTAAAGGTGGCGCCTAAATCATGCGCCATTGTGCACCTGTTTGAAAAATGGATGTCATGAGAGAGAGAGAGAGAGAGAGAGAGAGAGAGAGAGAGAGAGAGAGAGAGAGAGAGCGAGAGAGAGAGAGAGAGAGAGAGAGAGAGAGAGAGGGAGAGAGAGAGAGAGGGAGGGAGGGAGGGAGGGAGGGAGAGAGAGAGAGAGAGAGAGAGAGAGAGAGAGAGAGAGAGAGAGAGAGAGAGAGAGAGAGAGAGAGGGAGAGATTGTTGTAGAGCTACATAGCCGGAAATGCAGGGGAGGTTATCTGATAGCAACTAGTTGTTAAAAAAATGTCCTGCCCTCACCAGTTGGTGTTGTTTTATTGTTGCCCGTGTCCATACACATTAAAACATGGCTTTGACGCTGAAATGATCATTTGTAATTACGTGCACACATCCTTATAAAGCGGTACGATAACAATTTTAACTTGAAAAGACAATATAGAAAACTCGCTTTCTTATATTGCCTATTTTAAAACTAATTTGCTTTCAAGACTTTAAACAGCAAATCCGAGTAGCTTCATTTTAGCACAAAAAACCCAAGTAATATGAAAACTGTTGTATAATCTGACATTAATTTAACTAGAATCTGCTATTGCTTTCTAAGTCAAACAATATAGTTTCAAAGTATTCTTTTCTTCTCTCTGACCTGCTGGGTAACCTTGTCACCGCCTGTCACTCTGTTTATTTCTCCATTCGGCTAACATTCTAGCTCACCCACACACGCTCTCTCTCTCTCTCTCTCTCTCTCTCTCTCTCTCTCTCTCTCTCTCTCTCGCTGTCTCTCGCGCGCGCGCTCTCCCCGCCGCCTCTTAGTTTCTTCTCATTCATTTTCTCATCGTTCACCCAACCTTCGCATTCTCTTTCTAAAATTGGCGTCCTAATCAGATTCTACGTCAAGTTTATCTATTGCTTTTCACAGACAAATTGCTTATTAACCTCTTCTTGTCAGATTTTGTCTCGAGCAGACAAGCATATATTCAATTGAATTAATTCCACGGTCTAACTAGCTAATTGATTGATTGACGTTTTGCAAATTATAAAATACTGAGAACATGCAATGGTGTCCAGCTAGTCCTTAGATATCCTCCAGAAAACGGATCTCATTCCACTATGGCCGAAATAATTTCCGAAATTGAGATTGGAAGCGGAGATAACTTTTCCAAGTTACTCACTCATTAATTCTAGTTCCAGCTATCAGGGAAATGATTAAGAAGTCGCATTTCAATGTCTAGGTGTGGGATCAATGAAGTGCGGAAATTTACCGTTGTACGCTTAAATTGGTTTATGTAATTTAGGGCTTATCTATAAGAATTCTTGTAGCACCTATTTTAACTGGCCAATCAAGAAAAAGGTTGCCACGTATCCATTGAAGCTAGATTGGAAGCATTTACCGTGCACAATAAAGATGGAAAGCAGCAACGACGACGACGACGACAACAGCAACAGTAGAAGCAACAAGAGTAACACCAGCAACAATAACGGCAACGACAACGACACGGACAGGTAGACGGGCAGGGGCAACGATAATGACAACTTAAAGCGATGCTAATCTCATCTCAAATGTTGTATTGCACCGATAGAATATGGTTTATAGATTCCATATCATTCATATCTTGTTACATTCCCTGATCTGTATCGCAATTATCTGTTTTGTAATATCGAGTAAATGTTGAACAGTGATCGACACCGTTTTGTCTCCTCAAGCTATTGTGTGTGATGCCATGTAAGCCCCAATGCATCACATTCTTTATTATGTAATGCTCATCCCATTGAATATTTTGAAACTAATTGCCATAGGCAGCAACAACTTCCAATCAAATTGGTTTCAACATATTCAACAGCTTACCTGTAGGGTTGCTTTTATACCACGTTGCCAGACTATATCTGGAGCCTCTATGAGTGAGCGTATATACTGACGCAGACACACTAGGGTGTTTCTGATTGGTTGAAAAGTAAATCATGACAGCCATCATAGGGTGTAGAAATGTACCAACATTTAACTTCTAAATCCTGAATATCTTTCCTTAGCGGCGTGATAAAAGGCTTAAAATTACCTAGATAGTTTATGACTGGCGTGTTAGATCGCCTGAATAGCTATCAAGAGATGAGGTTAGTTATCCTTTAAACATAATCAACATAATCTTAAGACATAGGCCCCACAATTTGTACAACGTGTCGGACTGTTAAGCGCTAAAGACGGACTATTTCGAATCATTCATGACATCATGATTATGACGTCATCATAAGCGTCACCTAGTTGGTTTTGACGTCATTTGATAGATGGATAAACTTGGAAAAGTTGTTTCTATACTTGATATCCCGCAGGAATTGTCAAACCGTTGTCGTCTGACAGGTACCAACAAAATCAGTGGATAGGCGCGGGGTGGGTGGGGGTGGGTGGGGGAGGGGTGGGAGGGGGGGGGGGGGTTGTGCAATGAGCTTCCCTCTTCTAGGGCAGTTACATTCGGCGGATTTTACTGCTCACGGCTAGTACACACTTTAGACAAACCGAACATTTTAATGGGCTAATCTCACCTATCGCGTTGGACCTGTCTAGGTGTTGTTTAAAGTGTTCTTTAGGGAAATCACCAGCCATGTGAATGTCTTTAACCCACCCACCCCCACCTCCTGGTGTCAACTTGTGGTTTATAAAAGTAAAACTGGCCAATACTTCCTCTGCAGTTGTCTTGAGAAATGTCTATGTGCATGCTAACAGAAGACTATTTTAGAAAATTTACCACTGGAATAACTTGCTCGGTAACCGTGTCAGTCATTCCAGTGACACATTTTCAAAAATAGTCTTATCTTGGCCTGCAAATGGACATTGACTAAAAAACAATTTCGATTTTCTTAGCCATTAACCCTTTAATCGTCAAACCGAAAGGTACCTCTTAAAAAAATTTTTGACAAAACTATACGCTATAATCTGAATCATATCGTATGATGCGTGCAAAAATGGACGCGAATTGGGGTCAGCAAAGAAGGACACATATCTGGAGTGTCTCCTGTTGGTATGTTACTATAACGCCCGTATGGATTGGGGGCAGGTGTTTGCAAAAATGCGTTAAAACTTAGATGCGCTTAGACCATATCTGGATGAAATAGCAGCTGGAATCATATTTGAATATGTGTAGTTGTTGATTAAAAAGGACACACTGACAAAAATATTGAAACTTTGATGAGAGAAAGATGGTGCTGCCATAGTTTCAAACTATTAAACAGCAAAGTCTTTACAGTAAAGACATATAATCTGTACAACTGACAGACTATTCAATGTCCGTGATGAACTTATAGAGCCTACGTCATGCATGCACATTTTGATTGTGACGTCAGCCTACACACATCTGATGCAATTGATTATGGCGGCACAGACTCGACTAACAGAGTTGATTCATTCAGCATGCGTAGGTGCGATGGGTGCAGGTATTGGAGGAGAACGTCCACTCGGGTCCTCTCTTGAACATGCAATTAAAGTGTCTGACACAATGGTATCACAATAAGGTAAGACGATTGACGAAGAGTCTTTGTGATTGTTAAATTGGCTATCAAATTACACCACAGCAATGGGCCTTTCTTGCGTTAGCTATGCCCAGCCCATCTTGAGCTAAGCTCCACCCACTCCTCGTTTGCATTGGAATCGATTGCTCCATGATCTCCCTGACTATGAATTTCTAGTAAACTATACAGGTAAGCTATTGAATCTTTTGAAAACAATTTGACTGAGTGTTGTTGCTGTATATGGTAGCAACAACGCCCAATCAAATTGGTATTAAAATATTCAATAGCTTACCTGTATAGTTTACTAGAAATTAATAGTCAGGGAGATCATGGAGCAATATAACGTCAATGATTATGAAGGCATCCTACACGTCACGTCGTTGACTATGCCGACATATGATAGATGGGTAAACTGGAAAGTTCCATTGCTATTACAGACCTCTTTATTCCATTGGACCTTTCCGGTTTTAGCTATGCCCCGTCCATCTCTAGCTAAGCTCTACCCACACCTCGCTCGTATTGGGATCGTTCGATCTCTGAAAACCCTGACTATAAATTTCCAAAAGAATACACAGGTAAGCTGTTGAATATTTTGAAAGGCAGCAACAGCGCCCAGTCAAATTAGTTTCAAAATATCCAACAGCATGTTTATTAAATAGCAAAGAATTACAAAAACATACAATTCATACAACGTATCAGACGCTTTGAGATTTGATGACGGTCTATATGTAACCCTTTGTGACGTAATGATCGTGACGCCATCATACACGCGCTGAGCTGATTATCACGTCAAACGAGATCAGAAGATGGATGGATACTCTGGAAAGGTGAATTCCAATATTGTCATTATTAACTTGCGACGCCGAGAGGGTTCTGGTGATGGATCCGATTCCTCGAGTTGTGTTACTTTCACAACTCTCCGATCTGCATCCTCTCACCGTACTTGCTGCCTGAAGTTAGTATGCCTTAGTTTAGAGCATCATCGTCGCGCGATTAGGATAGACATGTTTGCCATCCTGGAACCTCCAAGCTAGCAGAAGACAAGTAGTAATAAATAAACTAAATGGTCGTTGAAGCGGCACCTTCAAGTATGTTTACCTTGAACTACTGCTATTCCTGTGTAGGCTATGCGTCGTTATAGGATGTAGTAACGGTTTCCATCCTTAATGTTTTCAGAAATTAATAACAATTAAGGAAATATGAGGACTAAATACTGGCCAGTAAAATATATCACTGACACTGAAAATATTAGCTGGTACGTAGTACGACGATTCAAATAAAACACAGATTGACTATAATTTTGGGCAATAGATTTTATCCCATTTCTCAGTAAGATCTCACCCAACACACTAGAAAATGACGCTTCAAAGCACAGTAAGAGCACCAATTAGAGTGCATGTCTTAAGAGCTTGAAGATATAGTCTAACTGTTAGAGAGACGGCAATTTGTCCGTGATCCTTTTCCCGAGACAAGTTCAAATTAACAAATTCTGGATTTAGAAGTGCTGAACAAACACTCAAAGCGTCCAAACCTGGAGCAAAGACTCCGTGTTTTATTTAACTTGCTCCGCGTGTATTGGGATAGATTGATATGTTTTGAAACCTGAAGTCACAAAATTCCAATCTCAAGATAAATATACATGTGTGCAGTTGAATGTTGCCGATGTCGGCAACAACTCCCAGTCCAATTAGTTTTAAAATGTTCAACATAGTGTTTATTAAATTATAAATTCATCTAAGTCTTGCAACCCGTGCAGTTGACACACATTTTCTGATTCATGACGGATGTATAATACATCATAACGATGGTGGCCTCAGCCGACATTGGATGTAATTGATTATGACATACTTAAGTGGCAGATCGGCTACATTTATTAAGAATGAATATATTCATCATATTAAAACAAGTTCAGAAAAATGAGCCTCAATCATCGGCATTAGTGATAGGCCCTATATACAGCCACATACATTAGTTTGACTGTTAACAAAGGAACATGTAACTGAAGAGATTCTAGTAAATTATGATACCTTCAAATACATGATGGATTGGAATGAATGTGATAATATACCGTAGAAATGCGTTTCCATAATGCTATGCACTTACAATAGCTGGGCGGCTCTAGAAGCACTCTCGAACGAACATCGCGTATGTCACCCCCAAAAATCTGCGAACTATTACAAAGCATTTCTCATTGCAGACTGTGGAACGCAGGGTCACTATCTGTGAGGGTAACGAACATGCGATGGCCTATGTTTGGATATGTTCTGTGGTTCCTAAGTATCAGCATAGCAGCTGACTGAGTGTGTGTCCAGAGCAGAACTTAGGACTCAGGGAGCTCAGTGCAAAGTTTCTGAAATGCTTACCCGGGGTCCTCGGAACTGTCATTAGGATCACAAGAAACCGCGAGTCCCGTTTCAAGCGTAATGCTGCTGACCGTAAGTCTGAGAAATGGTCTGTGTCTATTTAACACAAATTTAACTGAGTGCTGCTGCTGCCTATACCTGCGTCCTTTCAATTGTGATACCAATGCATGTGCTGTGAGTGTGTGGCTGCTTCAGTACGTCACACGGCACTAATCTAAGCACACTTTGATCAGGCTAAATGACAAATTTATTTAATCCAGTCAATAAGTACAGTACAGCTTATTGACCTGTCCACCCACCCCACCCACACATATTAAATAAAATGTACTGTCGAATAGTTTAGATTTAAATTGTTTGAACTGATCACCCGCTGAGATATATAATTTCAAATTTCATTTCAAGCACGCGTTGATCATGGATTTGAAGAACCGATTTTCTACGGTGGTATAATCATCATCATCATCCTCATCATCATAATCATCATCATCATCATCATCACCATTTTCCCTCTCTCTCTCTCTCTCTCTCTCTCTCTCGCTCTCTCCCACACCACCCCTGTCCCTATTTCTCTCTCTCTCTCTCTCACTCTCTCTCTCTCTCTCTCTCTCTCTCTCTCTCTCTCTCTCTCTCTCTCTCTCTCTCTCTCTCTCTCTCTCTCTCTCTCTCTCTCTCTCTCGAGGCGATCCGAGAATGGTTCAAGGAACAGTTCACTGACAACGATGATGAGCCCTTGTACCCGTTCTCAGGAGACCCCATCATCATCATCATTATCTGTATCATCATCACCACGCCACCCCTCTCAGTCTCTCTCTTTCTCTCTCTCTCTCTCTCTCTCTCTCTCTCTCTCTCTCTCTCTCTCTCTCTCTCTCTCTCTCGCCCGCTCGCTCTCTCGCCCGCTCGCTCTCTCGCCCGCTCTCTCTCTCTCTCTCTCTCTCTCTTTCTCTCTCTCTCTCTCTATCTCTCTCTCCCGCCCCCCTCTCCCTTTCTCTTCCCCTCTCTCGCTCTCTCTCTCTCCCTCTCTCCCTCTCCCTCTCTCTATCTCTCCCCCACCTCTCTCCCCTCGTTCCCTCCCTCCCTGCCTGCCTGCCTGCCTGCCTCCCTTCCTTCCTCCCTCCCTCCCTCTCCATCCATCCCTCCTTCCATCTATCTTTCCCTCCCTCCCTCTCTCTCTCTCTCTCTCTCTCTCTCTCTCTCCCTCTCTCTCTCTCTCTCTTCCATTCGTGTCATTTTCTCTTATACGTCATTACCATCTGATATCCCACCCTCACCCTACACCAGGTTCTTATTTATTGCCTCGGACTAATTGCTTGTTTGGTGATTCAATTACCGCGTCTTGGTCAGATTTTATCTGGACCAGACGCGTCTATTTGTTTTAATTAATTCCACGCTCTGGCTAATTAATTGATTTATTGTCGTTTTGCAAATTTAGAAATGTCATTTTGGCAACGGTGGGTTTCCGCTACTCCTTCGATTCTCCTCTAGAATGCGGCTCTTATTACACTTTTACTGGAATAATTTCAGAAATTGTGGCTGGAAATGGAGATAACTCTCCCAAATTACCCAGTCATTAATTGCTGTTCGACTATCAGTCAAATGATTTAGACGACTCATTTCCAGGACTTTGCGATTAATCAATGAGGAAAACTATCTAGCCATCATGTCTACAACCGCCGATGTACAGACGATGCGGTACAATGTTGTGGGATGGTACTCTATAATCAATTTTAATGGCAATTCAGGAGATGGTTATATCTCACCGGGAGCACATGCGGAAATGAATAGGACCAGTGACTACATGACACACTGTCAACTACATTCACTTGTTTTAATTTCTCATGAATTGCATTTTAGCCAACATTAATGGCAAATGGACCTTTCCATTTTTAGCCATGCCTCGCCCATCACTAGCTAAACTCCACCCACACCCCGCCGTGTTGGGATTGATCGATCACCGAATGCCCTAGCTATCAATTTCCCGAAAAATATACAGGTAAGCTGTTGAATATTTTGTAACCAATGTGACTGCGTGATGTTGCTGCCTATGGCAACAACAGCGCCCAGTCAAATTAGTTTCAAAATATTCTACATAATATTTATTAAATAGTAAAAGCAAACAATTTGTACAACAACGCATAGACCGTCTTGAAATATGCGCTCGTGACGTACTTATCGGCGTCATTCATGACGTCATTCATTATGATGTCATTGTACACATCCCGCAGTTCATTATGACGTCATATGATGGGTGGGTACTCTGGAAAGGTGAATTGTATAACTTGCCTGTGGTCGCACTGCTGAGTGGCATGTGCAATTGTATTTCTTAGATTATGTTACGTCTCTTCTAAGCGTATCTCTTGATTTCACAACCGTGATGCTCATCATAAAGCAATGAACCTTTCCAGTTTATCAATCCATCATATGACGTCATAACCAACTACGCGTCGCGTAGTTGACTTCATAATCAATGACTTCATTAATGATGTAGATAAGTACGTCACGAACGCATACTTTCTGGCGGACTAAGCGTTGTTGTACAAATGGTATATCTTTAATCTTTAATACGCACGTTGTTGAATATTTTAAAACTAATTTCACTTGGCGCTGTTGGTGCCATAGGCAGCAACAGCACCCAGTCAAATTAGTTTCAAATTATTCAACAACCTAACCGTATAGTTTTCGGCAAATTGATAGTCAAGAAGTTCAGGCATCGATCGATCCCAACACGAGCCAGGCGTTGGTAGAGCTTAGCTAAAACTGAATTCCTCCATTGAAGAAATTACACCAACCCAGCTGCCACCATTGTTATCTTGGCACCTGCCATGTAGCGAACCTAATCCCTTCTTTATATATTTATATATATATATATATATATATATATATATATATATATATATATATATATATATATATGTATATATATATATATATATATATATATATATATATATATATATATATATATATATATATATATATATATATATATATATATATATATATATATATATATATATATATATATATATATATATATATATATATATATATATATATATATATATATATATATATATATATATATATATATATATATATATATATATATATTTATTTATACGAGTAATTTAAATTGTAGTACGAATGACGTAGATAAGTTCGCCACGGTCGCTTAATTGATGACGGACTCTGCCTTATTGTAGGAAATGTATGTCTTTACTATTTAATAAATAGGTTGTATAATATTTTGAATAGGCACCAACAAAGCCCAGTCAAATTAGTTTCAAAATATTGAACAGCTTATGTGTCTAGTTTTCTTGAAATTCATAATCCTGGAGTTCAGGGATCGATCCCAACACGGGCGAAGCGTGGGTCAAGCGTAGCTATGGTTGGGCGAGGCACAGCTAAAACTGCATTCCTCAAATGGAATATGCTGCTAACTGATGTCTGTATTTATTTTGCCACAACATATCTCGAACACGTTCATCAAGGCAGTCTTCAGGAGTGCTCTAAGTACCATGTGACAATATCGCCCGGTGCATATCCAAGTCGGTAATGTACAGCCTGATTTATGTATAGATTAGCACCAAGGGCAGTGTATTATTTATATCCTACTGCCATTTCCATATAAAAACTGTCAAGTATTAGTACATGTCCCGATTATGTTCTCGACAATATCCTGGTTTAGTTCTGATATGGTATCTAAACAGGGTATTATGACTGACGTGCTCCTGCTGAGACCGTGAATGTGCGTTATTGATTAACAGTTTACCATGATCAATTTAGAAACTGATCGCTCATAGTGCCAGTCTCGGATAGTAATAACTATAATTTAGTGAGACTAAGGTTCATCATTGTATCGGGGCAAATGAAAGACTGGTGTGTCTGCGCCGATTCTGTGATCCTTGAAGTAGTTATTATGTCAAATAAATAATCAAGACAATATCTTATCAGAGGATGCTATTTCACTACCTGTCATATATCTTAGTCATTAACTGTTATCTTCTGATGTGTCAACTTAACGTCTTAATCATCAATCTGGTTAAAACGGCATTATGCAGTGGTCCCCAGAACTGTCAATTTGCAGACCAGCAGAATCCGGTTTTGGAAAATGTATCACTGAAATAACTGGCTCGGAGCCAGTCATTCCAATAGTAAATTTAAAAAAATCATATCTTGGCCTTCAAATGGACACTGAATAAGCACAAATTTGGATTTACTTGACCATTAATTGTTGTCTGCCAATCCTGTCAATACCATCTCTATTTCTAGAACAAGAGGAGGCTATTTTTGTGAATTCCAGAGATGAATTTACAACCCTAACAATCTATTGACCTGCAAATACAAATTCAAAGAGCAAAAATTGCAATTTCCTTGCAAACTCTGGACATTGAATGATTAATTGATATAAACAGAACGTTGGTCGCTTTGAGGCGCTGTCGATACAAGATGAATTAATTTACCACATATGCTCGATGTTCTTAAATGCATCAACATAGCACATCATCTGCTAGTTAGGAATTTGATAATAGGGACCAAATACGGAATAATAGTATATATAAATTTGCAACGAGGAACAGACCGGACACCGCCATTGCCATGTAATTCATAACAGCCTCTTAGAACACATGCTAACACATGTAACCGCATAGGGTAAAGTCAATAATGATAGTCTTCGTAGATTCGTTCACAGTCCAAAGAGGCGCTTCAACATATATTCGGGTTATTTAACAATATCTATATTTCAGTTTAATAGAAATCATGCTATGCAAGACAGACGCAAAACCCTTACTACGGAACGCTCGTTCGTATGGAGGCACACACCTCAATTCTGACCATAAGCTAGTCATCACACGCCGTCAGATGAACGATCGCTACCTAATATATAAACACCATACCAGGCAAGAGGGTAGAGTCACCTACAACCTACCCAAGCTCATCAGCGAATGCCAAATGTCATACAAAATAGCCCTCTTGGAGCAAATAGCTAGCATCGATGTCAGCTCCGATCCAACCGAAGCCCTAACCAAAATACTGAAATCTTTGGAATCATCCGCTACCAGTACCATAGGTGTTCTTAAAAACAACCAAACTAGGTATAATGACGACCCTCTAGTAGTAAAGCTGTCAGCAGAGCAGAAAGCGTTACGGCTGCGCATCTATCAAAGTAGCTCAACCACCACTCACTGTACACAACTCTGAAGGACAATTTATCTGACCAGGGAAAAGCCGAGGCAATACGAGAATGGTTCAAGGAACAGTTCGCTGACAACGATGATGAGCCCTTGCACCCGTTCTCAGGAGACCCCAACATCATCATCATTATCTTCATCATCATCACCACGCCACCCCTCTCAGTCTCTCTCTCTCTCTCTCTCTCTCTCTCTCTCTCTCTCTCTCTCTCTCTCTCTCTCTCTCTCTCTCTATCTCTCTCTCTCCCGCCCCCCCCCTCTCACTTTCTCTTCCCCTCTCTCGCTCTCTCTCTCTCTCTCTCTCTCTCTCTCCCTCTCTCCCTCTCCCTCTCTCTATCTCTCTCTCCCCCCCTCTCTCCCCTCGTTCCCTCCCTCCTGCCTGCCTGCCTCCCTTCCTCCCTCCCTCTCCATCCATCCCTCCTTCCATCTCTCTTTCCCTCCCTCTATATATCTCTCTCTCTCTCTCTCTCTCTCTCTCTCTCTCTCTCTCTCTCTCTCTCTCTCTCCCTCTCGCTCTCGCTCTCTCTTTTTTCAATACATATTATCCTGCAACGAACACCTAATTACTCTGACTGTGAAATCCTCATCCTCATCCTCATCACCATCACGACCACAATCACAACACCCACCCCCAACCACCACGGCCGCCGCCACCACCACCACCGCTACCAGCAGCAGCAGCAGCAGTAGCACCACCACCACCACCACCCCATCACCACCACCATGACCGCCACCATCATCACCAACAATATCACCCCCACCATCGCCACCTATACCACCAGCACCCCAACTACGACCACCCCCACTACCACCACCAGCACTACCACCACCACCACCACCACCACCACCACCGCCACCACCAATACCACTACCCTTATTGTCGTCGTCGTCGTCGTCAACATCGTCGTCCATGTCGTCGTCGCATCGTCGTCGTGGTCCTCGTCGTCCTCGTCGTGTTTCTCGTCGTCGTCGTCGTCATCATCGTCGTCGTCATCGTCATTATCAGATTGATCATCATCATTTTTGTCACCATCGGCCATGTTCTTGTCACAATTATAATTTCAGAATAAGAATGAACAACATCAACAGATATAATGTAAAATTGTATGGCAGAAGTGTTTCTCTCTTTTCTATCTCACTTTTCTATCTCTTTCTCTCTCTTCTATTGGACTAATTGATTGTTTGCTGAATCATTTACCGCGTCTTGGTCAGATTGTGTCTGGAACAGACGGGTCTATTTGTTTTAATTAATTCCACGCTCTGACTAACTAATTGATTGATTGCCGGTTTGCCAATTTAGAAATGTCTGATTGCCTGCAGTGGGATACAGCTAGGCTCTAGAATGCGGGTCTGATTACATTTTGACTTGAATAATATCAGAAACTGAAGTTGGTAACTCTCCCAAATTACTCAATCATTAATTCCTGTTTCAGCTATCAGGAAAATGATATAGAGGACCCATTCCCATTTCCGGACTTTGTGAATAATCAGTGAGGAAAAACGATATCGTCTTGCCATCGGTTCTGTAACCGGCAATATACACACAATGTTGTGGGATGGTAGTTTACACTGAACCTTTTCAGTTTATCCATCCATCATATGACGTTATAAACAACCACACGCCGCGCAGGATGACTTCATAATAAATTACAGCATGAATGACTTGATTTAGTCCATCTTAAACGCTTAATAGTCCGACACGTGAATTGTATGTCTTCACTATTTAATACACATTCTGTCTATATTTTGAAATGAATTTGACTTACGCTGTTGCTGCCGTACGTAGCAACATCACCTAGTCAACTTAGTTTCAAAATATGTAAAAGCTTACCGTATAGGTTTCTCGAAATTGATAGTCAGGGTCTTCAGGGATCGACCGATCGATACACAGGCGAAGTGTGGGTGTTGAGGCTAACTAGAGATTGTGGGAAAATTGGAAACGTTCATTAATTTTATATTTTACTTGGAGCATGTGAAGAATAGACTGGAAACAGTGGACACATGTCACAGTGCAAATGCAATGGTAATTTACATCGCATGCGTGTATTTGCATTGTGGATGAGTGGCGTGTGATGCACTGGTCAAATATCGTGCCAAATAATTGGCATAATTACTTTAATAATACACATGTTGAAGTGTTATAGTCTCTCACCATAAATGATGATGTTGTCGTGGTTGCTACTATCATTGTCAGCTCAAAACAGACGTTTGACTGCATCTTTAAAATCTAATTGAACTTCTCTTAGTGTTTAGTCCGAGTTTAGTAATAACTTCAAATGTCCAAAATGCTACCAATGTTAATTAAATATTTTTGGTTCCAACAGGCGACGGTTCAAGAAAATTGTAATTTCTCGAGCTCAATGAAAGTCACATTTTGTAATTTTACTATTGCAATCTAAAAATGGACAGTCCTCGAGACCACCGCAGATATTGGTCAGACATCACCATCAAAATGGTCAAGAAATTTCAAGCTGAGCCAGTATCTGTTTGCAAGTCAAGATATCATTACTTTCGAAATTTTTCCCACTCGGCTGAGTGGCCCTTTTACCAAGCAAGTAATTTCAGTGGAAATTGTCAAATAGTCCTTCTTCTTGCCTGAAAATGGACATTCCCATGACTATTTTGTCGGAATTGACCATCAATGGCTAAGTCAACGTTAAATTGTATTAGGTGGTTGATCAGCACATATTAATTTCTACGCTGTTTCCGTGATTATAGATGTATGGTTGTCACCATGCTTCATGAATTTATCAGCTGCATGGTTCTTGGTATTGATGCTCGTGTCTGAGTATATGTCAGAACAGAGGGATCTGGTCGGTCAATCAAGTAGCTGACGTCATGGTCAAATTTGACACACGTCATCTGACGCCACAAGCAAAATGACGTAGTTCCATCGCGAAAATCGAAACGTCTGTCACGAAAGTGTATGAATTATATGTATTTGACGAATTTAGAATTTATTAAACAATCTGTTGCATCCTGTGTAACTAATTTGATTAGGACATATTGCTACAACAGCCACCAGCCTAATTTGCATCGGAATATTCAACACCTGGCTCATGTAGTTAACTTGAAATCTAGATTCTGTGAATTCCGGTTTCAAAGGTTTTAACTCAGTACCAACACGCATAAAACGTCGACTGAACTTAATTAGAAATAACCGAGACATAACCTAAAATGAACCCTTCCACTAACTGTTAACTGGTGGATATTATCTGAGCTAAAGTAGAGCAAAATCTCTTGAGCAACTTCATCAAGGCAGTCAGCAAGATTCGTTAAGTACAATGTTTCAGTCGCGTTGCATGCGGTCATAACCAAATCGGTAATGTAAAGCTTGCTTTTAATTTATAGATGCGTGTCATGTTCAGTACCCTGCTTATATAACACTTATCATGACATGTCACATCGTAAAATTCCCCGGGTTCACACAACAGAAACGTAAGATACGTCCATATTTTTTTCTCAACAATATCCTGATTTGGCAATGCTATGGCTTTTTACTAAGTTAATGCAATTGACATGCACCATCTGTGTCATTTATTTTCGCTTGACCACCAACACTTTAGAAAGTGATCACTCATGCTGTCAATCCTGGTAGTAATAGCTATGCTTAGACGAGGCCATGGCAAACCACAAGTTTGGGAAAAGGAAATACATGTAACTATGTCCAATCTGTGATCATTCACGGAAAACCTGAATGGAGGATAATCAAGACAATATATTAGCGAAAGGTGATATTCCACAACTCACTCTATATATCATTCATTATCTGTCCATTTATTAGATAAGTTCGATGGCAGTTTTTATGTTATCTAGTTAGTCAGTTAGGAATCATATAATACTAGCAATAAATAATAATTTATAGAAATATGTACATGTTTAATATAAGGAATTGCTCCAAAGGATTATAGTTGAAAGTTTAAAATATCATTAAAATTATTTCAAAATGGTTAAAAACCTAAACATTCTAATTCTTAATTACAAGCTTAAAATGAGCAAGATCTGCACTAATTAAATCAAAATCTGCCTTGTCATGAATTGCAAGCTAGGTTATTTATGTCAATACTATTTTTCACATCCACTACTTGTTCTTATATTCCATAATTATAATTACTATGTGGGAGACATGGGCATAAGATGTATGCCTAATCATAATCCCACTTAGATTAAATAAAGTCGTATGGCCAAGCTAACGAGAATACATAGATACACAATTTATAAACACATCTTAAGCTTGCAACCTTAAACATAAAAATTAAAATGTGAATATCATTGATATAATTCAATTATGTTGCAAATATACACGTTTTGAATTTCTTTTAGATAAATATGCAATGATTGGCGCTCTTGCATGTTGCTACCGTCTTTGCAAATGAGCTGTCTCCAAACGAATGTATTCATCATTTCGCTCAAAAGGCTATTGGGTTTCTCCTGATCACAGGACTCTCATTAGCTCCCTGTGGTTACTTTTGAATGCCAGAGATGTAATTAGGAGCAAGAATTTGAAAGCCAACATATGTGTTATACTGATGTGATGGTTAAATCGCCTTCTGCCTGGTAATCAATGACGAGTATACAACATAGTTCTAATATTTTTTTAACTTGGTGTCTGCATCTAGATGTGTATTGTGTGTTGAAGTCCAATATCATAGTCCAATTTTGAAGTCCCATATGACTCTATCACATACGTTATAATCATATGCCCAAATATGGCAAGTGTAATGCAGCACTACGTATGCTGTGCGGCAGATGGTGGTTACTTGTACAGGCTCACTTGGTGTTAGTTTATGTTCTCCTACTTAAAGTGTCAATTCGATTCGATTTACACGTCGTGTTTTGTACTGAGTAATTGTATATCACGCTTTCCACCATTGAGTGTTTGTTTGGTAGAATAAATCAACGTCCGAATGGTACTAGACAACGTAGCTCGTCATTTACTTACGTCAATGGCATAATAGTGAAATACAACCGAGCATCGTTGATGTAAAGATGATATGAAAGCCAATGATGTCATAATATTCCGTCCATAGCAACATGGTAACAACCTTAGCTAAAGCAATGTCATGGCACGAACAATTTATGCACATGACTGATTAGTAGAGAAGTTAAAATGAGTATTACCGTATAATAGTTCAGTAGCATACCCGATTTATAAATATATTTTGTTTAATCTCGCATTGCTTGAATGGTATTTACATATCGAATTGCGTTGGAACTTTTATCGTACCAAAGTAATTTCAACAGGAATTGACTGACACAGTCTAGGAATATAAAACAGGGAAGCATTGCACGAGGTTTGACTGCTGAGCGTGTTCGACCTGCAGTTCTAAATTATTGAATACTTATATTTTTCACTGACAATTTGCACTGTCTGCACCAGTTACGAGACATCTGACACATTTGCTACGCATTAGATTTTATTCTTTGCATGCGCTTGATGGAATTTTCTTTGGGAAATAAGAAAAAGAATTTCCCAAAATTAATTTCTATTGAATGTAACCCGTCTTGTATTAACTTGCCGTTATAATGGTACCGCCGCCTCTGCAATAGACTTGAGGTCTGTATATTTGCAGGTGAAAAGACTATTTTTGAAAGTTTACCACTGGAATGACTGGCTCGGTTACCGAGCTAGTCATTGCAGTTGTAGATTTTCAAAAATAGTCTCTTCTTGGCCCGCAAATGGACACTTTTAAATTTGTTCTATGAGGGCCTCGGGTAGATCAGGCCACTGATGATATACCCTCAATAAAGAAAGATTATTATTATTATTATTATTATTATTATTATTATTATTATTATTAGTATTATTATTATTATTAGTATTACTGACCAAGCACAAATTTAGATTTACTAGACGATTAGACCTATAATTGCCAAGCCGGTCAAAAGACCAACTCTTTAAAACATATGTTCCTAAATTCATGTGGTAAATTTACAAAACAAAACCTGTTATCTTGCCCAGTAACTGGCAATTTACGGAGCAAATATTTGAATTTTCTCTAACTATCTTGTCGAACGACTGGTGATTGATAAAGGTATCAGTTTGAGCGCTTTGAGCCGCTGTTGACACAAGAGGGCTTACACTGAATATTTATTATTTTGATTTGTTTCACTGTCAATCATAATTATACTGTCACTGGTCTGTACAAATGCTATGCGACTCTGATTTTAGGTAAGATCCCCCCACTTTGTATACACATATGAATCGATTTGTATCACTCTTGTGTGAACGATTCTCAAAGCAATTTTAATAGTCATCATTTTTCAAGCAAAACTCTTAATGGGTGAATCCGCATATGCAGGCCAAGAGAAGGTTATTTTGTAACTCTGTCATTGAAATCTACAAAGATAGCCGCTATCCTCCAAATTTGTGTAACCACTGTAGATGCATTATTTTGTTTTGTTACATTTAAGGTCATGGAAATACAAATTAGCACATTATCAAAGACAGTCCTCTCTTGGCCTACAGATGGAAATACCGCAAGACCACTTCATAGACTGCTTTGGGCATTAAGATGACACACGAGGGTTTAGCACCATGAACCATGAATTCCCAGAATTCAAATTTTAATAGTCAGCCGAACTCGCCGCCAAATTACCTAGTAAATAGTCACAATAATCGCTAATAAATTGAAAATTCACCAAAGACTTACAGTATAGACTGTTACTATCGAAATGTTGCCCCTTTCTTATCGGGCAGTAATCATATGATTGTGACGCTAGTGAGATAGTGGGATTAATATGTCGGATTCTTGAATGGATTGGCAGATCGAATCAGACCAATCCAATTTGCATTCTAATCCCATTTAGAGCATATACTAGTACAACTAATGTCACAGAGCAAGGGCAATAAAGATAGGCCTTCTGGATTCACTTGAAGGAGTTGATTCTATAAACATTCAGTATATTTGTCAATACATCTCATTAGATTGCTAGAGTGCTGCAACATTACATACGAGATAAACTCAGTCCCACGTTGATGTTACTATATAACCTATTCAATATAATATTTAATCTAGTCAACAAGTTCTCGATTGCCGGACTTCAAATCTACGAGTGCCGTGGCAATTCGAGATGATTCAGGTCTATCACGACGTCGCTGTCAGCAGCACTGTAATTGCAAACTTAAAATAGCTGCAAATGGCGAAGTTATGGCCATACCATCAGCGTAATCCTATAAAGAATACAGCCATTATAAGGTTATCGAAGTTTTAAGTGTAGCGCGGATCACGTGGCGCTGGTCCAAAGTAGCCCGTTTCTGCGCTTTCCTCTTCACCTCTCTAATACGAGCATCACGGTCTGTATGCCTAGAGCGTGAATTGTAACACACTTAGAAAACGATAGAGTCGATGAGGTCGCCACCGCGCATGCGGGATAATCTAGATTTGGCCAGGCACGCTGTAATGTAGGTATGGAGCTGGCATCTCTTGTGTATATATTTCCAGTGTTCTCTAAATTATTAATACGGGTCCATTTCGCGCCAACCTTGGATGAATCTTACCATAAATCTTCACCAAACAGATGGCGGCGATATCGCATGCTATAAAACAGGCACACTCGCAGTAGAGTAGACCCTGTAGTGCCTATGGCATCATAACACGTTGGCTGAGGTGGAGTGTTGGAGCTATTTCATTGGACAACCAGAATATAAAAGGACCTTTATCAGCCCATAAAAATCGGTAGAGGAGACGGTAGCTCATACTGTAATGAGCAGAGCTGTGATAACGGCGACTCCGTGATCGCATCTCCGTTCGGCCAACGGACGATCGCTGGAAACATAGGCAATCGCTCTCCACTCCTCATCTCCTCTCTCCACCCAGGAGTATAAATGGGTTTCAGTGTAAAATCTGGGGAAGTTACCAATAACAGACTGAAATAAAACCAGCCTAGAATGGTGGGAATGCGACCTGGGGTTTTGAGGCTCGAATCGGCTGTTCACGAGCGCCGCTTATGACGCGAACGAGGTCACAGCTGTCAAATCTTTCGGTAGACCGCCGAGAAATAGTAAAAGTATCACCGTACTTAACTTCATGTTTTCCTAATCCCAGTTGACAACATATATCGAGAACTGTATAAATATTAAGTCTCTTCTAAATTAACGATTGAAAATTTTTCATTAATTTTCCTAGACTATTTAGCAAACAATATTTCATTATTTGGAAATAAGAAAACACGAAATTATGACTACGTTATTATAGGTGTTGCGAGTGTACAATCTAATTGTTTGGAGAAGACGGAGCAAATTGGAAAGTATTTCACGGAAATACTGGTCGACCTGCATTTTACTAATATATGGCATACCAGCATTTCCGATAAATATTCCGCTATAGACATGTGGATTAGCAAGTCAATAAACAAGAGGTGAAATGCTCTCCCTCCCACCCACACACCCCCACCTCCACCCCACCCCCCCCCCCCTCCCTCCCACTTAGATATGCATCAGTCATGAATTCTGCCTACAACGCATGTGTCGGCAGGTCCCACTACACACGCCATCACACACACACGCGCGCACGCACACACACACGCGCGCGCGCACACCCTGGTATGTCTGTGGCGACGATTTCAAGCCTACATACGCGCGCACACCCTGGTATGTCTATGGCAAAAATTTCAAGCCTACATACGATTCCAAATAATCCAATCCAAAACAAGTTTCACTGTTCGTGAGCAGAACGTATGACGCTTGAAACAGTCAAAGCGAATTGTGTGCACGAGAAGAGATTACAGACCTTCGTCCTCCAGTTTTTTGTCACATTGTACAACTAAAAAGGTTTCAGATTTTTTGGAAATATTTTTCCTAGATTGTTTTATCACTGATTTTGTTATCACTGATACAGTTGTAGAATCTTAATGTATGGTCGCAGTCTTTCCTGCGTGCAAACACCACCACCACCACCCCATCCTCACCCCACCACCCATTTTTACTAATCTTACTTTAAAATGAATGTAATGCTAAACAGAGAGATAAATCCCGTGGACAGATATATTGGCATATAATCAGGCTTGCCACAAAGTAGATATATTAACATAACACATTTGACACTAATCCACAGAGAACAACCTTTTAGATCATCAACAAATTACAAAATCTGTCATTATTTTTAAGCAGGACCCGATGGAAGAATTGAAAATTGGTTAAGCTCATTGAAGTTGAATTCTAATAAAATAAGCAATAATCATTATTTTTAACATTTTAATGGGTAAGATTTGTTATGAAAATTTAAATCTTTGCTTAATAATTGTTCATTGGCAGGTCAAGCGATTATTTTTAATTTACCTGACTGGCTCAATTACTGGCAGTGGGCCTGTAATTCCAGTGGTAAACTTAAAAAATATCAAGTTTTCTCTTGGTCTGCAAATGGGTATTTCCCACGACAACTACATAGGCTGGTCAAGTCAGGGTTGAACATTAAAGAGTTAACAAATTTCTGGCCGTTATTCAAATCATTTTCGGAACATTCAACAACTTCCAAGCATGTAACACTTTAATGATTAGCATTTGTCAAGAATATTTAATTTTTGCTTAGAGAATGGCCATGTGCCAACATGGTCAATAAGGCTATTTTTTAATTTACTCGTGGAATGACTGTCTTGAACAAATCACCCAGTCCAGTGGTAATCTTTAAAAGATAAATAGCATTGACCTCGTCCTGCAAATGCAGACTTTCCATGGAGAAGTCAGCCAAACCAGCCTCTACAGTATGCTTGAATATCCATAAATTTGCAAACCAAGAGACTGTTTTTGACAGGTCACCACTGGAATGACTAGTTCCATAAGCATGCCAGCCATTCCAGTGGTAAATCTTCAAAAATATATTAGCCTGTAATTGGTCATTAAATAAGCAAATTATTTGATATTTCTTACCCAATTTAGCAATTAAAGGGTTAATTTGCTTAAATCCTTGAAATCATAACTTAAATCTAACACTAAATGCTAAAACTGAAAAATAATCAACTATCATGACTATATATACTTACTTTATTACTTTCATTTAACAAAATTCAAATTTACAGTAGCATTTATGTTTAAAACACATAAATGCAGTACATACAGGTATTTATCATCTGGGCTGAATGAAAATTGATTAGGCTGTCATGGCTGTGTTAATGGTGTGATCTGATAAGAGTGTCTTGTACATTATCATCCATATCAACATGTATGGGGCTCTCTCTGTCTACACATAAGAGTATCTATCTGTTCAGTTTATCATATCATGATTTCCTGAGAACACACAATGATATGACATAGTCTGCAGATTTCTACATTGAGAATGCTTCTTAGAAATTTGGTAATCTGAGAAGGCGCATGTATTCATTTTAATCAACACAGTCTATTAAAAGTGCTGATCTTTCTAATCCATGAACAATTGTTCAGTCCATCTTGCTTCTCATCATGGTTATTGTAACACTGACTCTGCTTCAGTAGGCTTTGGCTCACAATGGCACCTGCAAAATAAATGACAGTTGTTTTGAATGGTCAAGTCAATCAGAAACTGCCGTTGCAGTGGTCCTGAGAAAGGCTTATGCATGTCAAGAGGATATTTTAGAAAATTTACCACTGGAATAATAATAACAGAGCCAGCCAGTCCAATGGACTATTTTCTAAAATACTATTCTCTTTAAAATAACCTTTACCACTCTGGTGTCAATATTCTATCATTTGCCATGTCACTAGCAAAGAAACTGCTATAGGCTACATTTTTCAAACACAGCAACATATTTGTTTAAAAATTAACAACCATTTTAAAATTTCATTTGAAAACTGTAAATTTTGACATCAAGAGGGGTAAAGGTTAATCTTGGTGCAAAGTGAAATTGGCATTCAATAATCAAGCTTTCTGATTTTCTAAACCATTCTTGACCATTAATGATTAACCATTTAAGACTTAAATTTCCTCAAGAAAATAAAAGAAATTCATGAAAATTAAAATTTTCTCAAGGAAAATGTCAATTTGCAGACCAAGAGAATACTTTTGAATATTTACCACTGGAAAGACTCGCTAGATTATTGAGCCAGTAATTTCACTTGTAAATTGCCTTCACTTGGTATGCAAATCGGCATTTCTCAAGACCACTGCAAATGCCATTTAGGGCTGATATGTGTGTTAAAGGGTTAAGCTGTTGAATAATTTAATTCAGCTGCAAACCTGAGTGATTTAATTTGTATCAAAATATTTAAATTATTATGCAATTAATAAAATATTTAAAAGATTATGGTGAATATTTTGAGGCTAAATGCACCTGGAAAATATTGCTTTCTAACATGTCCAAGAAATGTTTCATTTGTGACCAAAAGCTCCCAGCCAAATTGGCTACAGAACATTCAACAATTTACCTACATGTATACTAATTACTTTAAAACTTAGAAACGGTGATGAGGCAATGACAAATTTAGCCAGATAATACCAATCATGTCAGTAAGGATAATCATTCCACATAAAATCATGCATTTATATATGGATCTTATGTTTTTCAGCTGTCATTAATTCATCATAAATCTCTTGAAACAATATTAGAAATTAGAAAACTGTTTGACATGCCTTTATTGTTGAAAAATTGAAACAACAAATTGCAAATTATCAGCACCTAAATAAAAGATATTACACAGGATATTATACAGGATACACAGGAGGGTCAGGAGCACCTAATTATGGATCAAAGAATTAGGCAATTTTGCTTTCAATTGTCTATATTTCAATTTCACTCATTAGTTGACTGTCAGTTTGAATGGCATTCAACTGACTTCATCCCAAGTAGGAGTCATTGACTGACTTAGAACTATTGTGGAACAAATGTGTATGCCTACATAATATATTTGAACCTGCTACATCTAAATCTTACTCGAAGTAAGACAGCCTATTTGAGAACCTCACTGTTAATTAAAATGTCTGTCTCATAAGCTATTTTTTATGGTATTAAATTATTAACCTTTAATACCCAATATGCTATCAACTCTCTGCAGTGGTCTTGTGAAATAATATTTCATATGCAGAGCAAGGGAACACTGCTTTCGAATACTTGCCACTGGAGTGAGTGGCTCAATAACTGGGCCAGTCATTCAAGTTATACATTTTCAAAAAGTAATCTCATCTGCAAACAGACATATTTTCTTTGCATAAAAATGAAATTTTATGGAAGTAATTTAAGCATTAAAGGGTTATGCATAGTCGCATAATATCTAATTGACATAACCAGGATTTTGGCATATTATGCTTAAATTATAGGGCATGGAAAGGCATGTAAAAGTCATGGAATTCCACAGTGACATATCTGGGTTCTGTAAATGAGAAACCTTTGAAATCTAGATGCGCTCAGATAGCATCTCATGCAATTTATCGTTGTCAAAGAAATTAAATTGTTATAGCTCAATAGCATAATTTTTCACAGTAATGTTTTTTTATGACTTTCCGTGGACTAGGGTAAAGGTGGTTATGTGGGGTGGGGGCAGGGTGAATAGCCCGCCCAAGTTTTGCCGCTCCCATCCCCATAGTGACCACCTAGGTCACCCACCCATATTTCAGCACACACACCCGGGTTCAAGTACCTTCCTAAGTTCCAACACCCTGCTTTCTGTGAAATGAAAAGATATTATTGAATGCTCACATGGTCACACCATAAACATTCTTCTTCTCTATGATCGATTAACTTTGAGTCTATTTCTGAAGCTTGAGTTCGTTTCATAACAAAGGGCAAGCCACAGCAACAGCTGACAGTGACAGTGACATGCAATAGCAAAGTACGAAAACAGGTGGTGTAGCTTGAATATTGTCAGTCGTTTATTATATACACACCTCTCCGCACTTTTCTGAAAGCTCTTTGTTAGTGTTAGTTGCACAGTTGTACAAAACGTGTAAAATCCTCAGAGGAAATTATTACAGATAAATATAGACTTGAAAATAACATGTTTTCATTAATCTTGCAGAATCTCGCAAATGTTCGCTACTGTAAACGGGACTTTGAATGAGAATTTCGAGACTTACGCACTTTGGCCTAACTTAGGCGTGGGTGTTATGTGGCGTACGTTACGACAATATTTAGGTACTCGCATAAGTTATGCACCTTTCGTGAATACAGATTTACGTACATGTTTGGACTTATGTATAGTTTACGCACATTTTTCGAGGTAAGTACCCTTCGTGAATATGGCCCCTGAATTATATATTGTATAAACCTTTTAGTGCTATTAACTCGGCACGACTTTTTCCTTTCAAGCGCAGATGACTAAAAGGCCAACTTGAAAGCAATTTATTTTTCTCAGTGAAACATCTTTTTCTGGCCGACGACTAGTAGGTGTGATTACGATTCGCATACAAGTCTACGCCTCTCGCCAATTGGTGCCTACCTCTTGTGTTAATCTTACGTTGACGACTATTAGGCATGTTTTACGGCAAGATTCGGCCTCTTGCTAAATTCTTGCTAGTATCGTTTTTCATGGCCTATGCCATTCTCTCACTGAACATCGTATAATTATAGTATTGTCTCAACTCAAATTATCATATATATTGTACTTCAAATTCGCCGGTTAAAAAACACACCAACAATAGTGCATTAACATTAGAATTCTTATATATCAACACTACACCCTAGGAAACCCTTCTTGTGTCTAAAAACGACACACGTTCGGCATAATCTAGCATAGATAGTAGCTCAGTTCTTTGTATTAGAACTCCGTCAACAAGCCGAGACTGTTGATATAATAACTGTGGCTAATTAGTGTAAAGCTCGCTTCAGGTGCCACAACAGTCTAGTCGTATACCCGCAAAAGAGTCTAAAGGGGGCACAAAGGACGCCAAAATGGCCAGCATCAACTGGCTCTATGTGTGATTAACTACGCGCTATCTTGAACCAATACTTGTATCTATTAAGTTCCTCCAGCAGTACTGTTGCACTGTCGGGGAAATTGCTTAGGTTTCTCGGCGGATTCAATCATAACAGGGATGCATCACACTTCCCTCAGTATCTTCAGTGACACATTAATAGGACAGAAAGTGTATGCCAAAGAAAGAATTCACTGTGAAATAAGAAATAAATAAATAACTATATCGACCTAGCAGTGAATCGTGGGTCCTTAAATATAAACCCAACACAGAATAAAAGTTAACTCCCAGGAATCATGTCTATATGGCTTGATTTCGACATGCTGGCTAGCAGCAAAAGACGCGCTCAGCAGAACAATCTTCTGGTGACCTAAAAGGGTCGAGTGTGCCCTCTACACTTTCTAAGTGTCAAAGTCATCCTTGGTCTGTCTGCTAAGTGTTTCGGCCAAGCCATAGCTAGTGTTATGGTGCTTTTAAATGCTTGTGTATTGTCCTGTCCTTGTCTTGTCGTGTTGTGGTTGCTCTTATAGTCGGCATAGGCTGGGAGTCGCTCTTCAGCTCAGTTCCTTGTCACTAGAGTAGCATCTGTAATGTGCAGTCCATTTGTTGGGTTTGCTCCACAGTCGAATCCTATAGGGGCTAGAGCTCACCTTGTGCAAGCAGATGAAACCTGTTATAAATGGTACGCTAGGGTGTTAGCCCTCTGGGGCATTAATATCTGTGTTTCAAGATATCATGTTTGGCTCCTCTTGGAGGACCGCTAAAGACAGCAGCATCCACATAGCTTAATTAGTCTAGAGATTCGGCCTGACCAGTATCTGCGGAAATTGACCCGCCGTTTCTTGTAATAAAGTGTGCATTCACGTATAAATATACGCAATCACTTATCAATACACTTTGTTATACCCAACTACAATTGGATGAACCTATATTGATGGCGGCCTGAGTGAAGCATTTCCTCTTGCTTCGGTGAAGGCTTCTCTAAGGAGAAGGTTGTTATTATATCTTGTATAATCGGTGTATATTATACCTTAGGAAGCCTTTGTGACCCTCCATCTCAATATTGTCACGTTTGTATTCTTTGGAGAGTCTGACTCCCATCTCTGATGAATGGAAAACCCCGAAATCTAACCAGCAAATCCGTCTGGTCGATTTGTACACCACAGACAGACCAGACACCTATAATGAGGAACAACACAGATGCAGAGACCCTCCACTATACCTACACCACAATCGGCTTCCACCACTCTTAAAGTAACGACACCACCTGCACCAGTCCATGAAAACTATGCTGAAACTGGTGCCATCACTAAATACTACTTCCTATGTAGGACAACAGCGATCAACTTCCCGACTACTACTGAGCATACGTCCATTTACACATAACATCCAGGCACCATGCCCCAGAACCCGCTTTGGTCACTGGATGTCTATAACGAACCCCACGACGACCATCAGCTCAGGCAAACAGCGCTGACAGCCCTTCCATCAGCCCGAAATCCAGCCATAAGCATAAGAGTCAATTTCTCAACCCAGGTTTTTGCTGGCCCATAAAGTTATGTTATGCCGAAAATGGACTAAAGACTGTCTGTACCGGTTCCAAGAGCACGCACAATTCCAACCAACAGCATGATGCATCTCGCCAGCAACAACACCTATAGCCACATCTCCTTCTCTGGCCATGCCCGCTCCTGCACCACACAAGCAGCATCGTAGGAAGGTCGGCCCCTTCTACACTCGGCCACCCCCACCTAGAAGCGAAGCCATCTCAAATCAGGCCACCTATGTAGAAGATAACAACGTCCATACAGAGGGTGATCAGCCAGCGTCAATAGAGCTTCTCGCTGGCAAAATTATCTACAAATGTGATTGCCTGTTCGGCGGTGTGTCAACTAGTGCCACCGTCGACACTGGCACATCCATCACAGTGCTAACAACGTGCATCTATGAGACCATCCTACCTCATAGATGGCCATCCCTCAGGCACACCATGATATATCTACAGGGCTAACATCCCAGTAGCCGGTACTGTAAACACTGTCATCCAGATATAGGAATTACAATTCATCCAAAACGTGATGGTTGCCTCTATTCAAAATGACGCCCTTCTCGGCGCCGAAGTTCTCGGTTCCGCTGAAGCCATAACACGTTGTCGAAAACACAAACTCGACTTACATGGCCGTCACATTCCCCAGGGGCCTCAATCATCACTTTATCATACATGCGCACTCCTATTAGGAAGTACCACTACAATTGAGCCAGCCACCACACCGCACTTACACCCCAATACACACAGTGCAATGCTAGAACTAGATTCCAATTACATGGCTGCCTCTCGATGTGCTAGTCCGAGAATATTAGTCTCCAACACTGACAAGGATCACATTGCATTTAGGTATTTATTGTCACAGAGGGCACCATTATAACCCTGGTGTTCGCTGTGGCCAGTTGGTGGAAGTTGTCTCAATAGAAACACCAGTAAACAAACATGCACCACACACCAGCTCCACCGATCTTCCTGAACATTTACATGATCTCTATCTATGCCACACATTGGGCATAGATGGAGAACAAAAACATGACGTACATCGATTATTATACACACATAACAAATGTTTCTCATCAGTCGATCTAGACCTGGGAGGGAAACACCTGGTACATCATTCCATAGACGGTGGACATAGCCGCCCAGTTTGGCAACCTGTTCAGCGTCTCCTAATACAGAGGCCCACACAAAGCTTAAAGAAATGATGGAGACAGGAGTCATCGAACCTTCTGCTTCTCGATTGGCAAGCCAGATAGTGCTCGCCAGTAAAAAGGACAGATCAATGTGCATCTGTATTGATTACAGATGCTTGAATGACCTAAGTGTGAAAGATACTTACCCCCTCCCATGTATCGATCAGGCTCCAGACTCATTGTCGGGCACGCTGTCATTCTGTACTTTGGAACCTGGCAAGTGGCTATTGGCAGGTGGCCATGAATGAAGCTGATCATATGAACATGGCATTTACTTGTCACGATGGTCTATTCCAGTTCAGAAAAATGCCCTACTGTCCCTGCAATGCCCCTGGAACTTTCGACCACCTAGTGAAATAGGTGCCCTTCAAGCGCCAGTGACAAATCTGCGTGTGTTGTCTGGACAACACCATTGTATTTGGTCCCACTTTTCAACAGATTTTTGGCGAACCTGACCAAAGTCCTAGAGTGCCTCAAGAATGTGAACTTGATATTGAAACCAATAAAATGCCATTTCTTCAGAAACACGGTTGAGTTCTTGGACCATGTCAGCCAAAGGCGTATTCCCCCAACACGAGACGATGCAAGTGGTGGCCAAGTGGAAAACACCCACCACTGTCACTGACACTCACAGCTTCCTCGAGCTTTGTCAATATTATTGGCGCTGCATCCATCATTTCAGTGAGATATCAGCTCCTCTATTCCAAATCACAGAATAAGACTGCGCATTTAAATGGGCCAATGACTGTGATCAAGCTTTTAATACCTTAACAGCTAAATAATCAACCACGTTCAATTTCGCCAATCCAAATCCTAAACTTGATTACATCCTCGACACTGACTCCTCTTTGTTTGCCATTGGCACCGTTCTATCACAAATCGCCGACGATGGAATAGAACAAGTTTTAGGCTACAGATCGTGCACACTCAGTAAGACTGAAAAATGGTACACAACCTTTAAGCGCAAGTTATTGGCTGCCATTTATTTCACGAAAAATTACAACAATTTTCTATATGGGAGACCAAGACTCCATACAGACCATGCCTCGTTAAGTTGACTTAAAAACCTTAAAAACCCTGAAGAGCGAGGTGGCAGGAATCCCTGTCAGCTAACAATTTCAACGTCGCCCATCAGCCTGGCAAACTGCATGGGACGTCAATGCATCAAGCTGAATAGGACTCGAGGTGAATGACGACGCTGAAGTTACACCTACAATACATGACACACAGCCTTTTCCCACTTTTCCAGAACTAAATTTCGAGAACTGGATTGTTGAAAAGATCGTCAACGTACCAAAGAACAATCCACACACACAACACATACATGCATGGATCAAGGAATCAATTAGCCCGTTATCCACTTCAGCTAAATATTACTGTGCAGTGGCATTCTGTATATCAATGATCATCTAGCTCGCGGGGTAACGTCGGGTCATTCCGGCATGTACTGCTTGGTCGAGAGGGCTGGCTAGCTGCTAGGCTCGGGGTTCTGGATCCCATGCGATGCCACTCCGTGTGATACAGAGACCAGCTCCTAAGGCCAGTGGAACTCAATCATTCTGGTGGGGCCATGCAACCATCGTCACTAAAATTGAACTAAACAGTGTCCGCCCATGAGTTTGTGTCACAGGTATGCCTCTCCATAGTAATTTAAAACTATGGACTTCAAGGATTTGTGACAAAGTGCTAAAGTAATAAAAATATAACTTACACAAACCACAGAGTTTGGTAGATAACAGTGAGCATAAACTAATACATAACATAGAGACAGCTGATGCACTCCAAACGTGGTGACACCGGAGGTACCGCACAGACTCGTAAGTACACGAGGTATCCCTGCATTATTATTCAACCATAAGTGCTGTGAAAAAGAGCATCTTAATGAAAAATATAACTAAAGTGTTGCGTGCTGGTTTACGTGAAGACGGGACGAGCAATTCCAGAGGGATTCCCAAGTCACCATCTTATGTAGTTCCAAGATACTGTATTGGTAGATGCCACATTTATTTGTGCGGGCCTTCCGCTATGACTAACCCACCAGTTTGGTGTTAGAAACAAAATCTAGTTTAGGCCAGAAATGGCGGGGATCCTACCTATCTTTTGATACAGCTGTCCAATGGGCCTAGATGCCCCATACCTTCTACCTCCAAGGACAGCGGGTGTACATGTTACTTTGCCAGACATCCGAGCTTGGTGAGAATCCGGATGCCTGGCTCCGTAACCACATAAAACATTGCAGGACAATGACTACCTTTAACACAAGCAGATTTTTATGACTGATCTATCGTTGCGGTGGGGATAGAGAGACGAATATCCACCGCAAATGTCCATCCCGTGAGCGCATGGCAGATTCTGACATCTTGCACAAACATTTCAATGAGTTGGGTGGAGATGCGCATCTCGTCCGTCACCAAGTTCTATGGAGCTAAGTATTGACATGTCATTAGGTTTCTATCCAAATTGCCCAATATGCACTGTGGTGCGGGAGAATATTCTTCTAACAATCAAATAATAACAATCTGTTCGCAGTGCTTCCTTCATTGGCAAGGATAACTAACTACTAAGTATCCGAAGATACAGGGGAGGTGCATGTGACACCATACCCTGGCCATCACCGCTCGGAAACCTCCAATAGTTTCCCAGAGTCGGATCAGTCCACTGTGTGGGTAGAGACATCCAATCAATTAAGAAGCAATAAGGCTTAGTGGAACATGAAAGAGACAATTACTTTATAAATATGAGGCCCTAGATGTAAGTTGGCCAATTGTACACAACCTTGCCAGAGTGCAGGGGTAATTTACCACAACGACCAGAAAAGAGGCGTACACTATGTGTCTCCTAACGAAGAAATTGTCTCTAATCACATTAAACCTATCCAATGGAGCTGAATAGTCAGGTTTAGTTGGTAGCATGCTGGGTTTAACAGAGTTATAGCATGGACAGCAACCTCAGTGAAAAATTGTTGATGGCGGGGGAGAGTGATGCATATATAAATGTTGCTGTGTAGTATTTCCTAATGCACTGCAGTCCTCAGTTTTCCATAAATAAGCAAAACATATCAACAAGATGGCCGCTGGCCATATACCTAACTAACCAAGTACAGAATAATGATGGTATATGGATTGATTAAAGCAGTGGTAATACAGGTTGATGGACCTAATACGGTGCGGTTAGTATAAACACCTTACAGTAAACAAGGATAATTATAAACAGTAATATAAAGAAATTATAAGATGCGGTCCGAGGACCGGTACGGTACCTATTTGTCATCAGTACCTTTTACAGAGATAATATTGCATAATAAAAGATACCATGTATAGTTACTTGAATATTCAGTAGCCACTCTTACATATCGGGCTACTATGTTAGTGAAATTGAGACGTCACTATACTTGTGACGTGAGTCGACACGTTCTCTAAAGCTAGATACATCTCCGCGTGTAGATCTCCGCGAACAGGGTTCCCGCATGCTGGTTCCAAGTTGTAAATGGTACGAACTCAGGACAGTGAAACACAGTAGTAAGTAATGTCTATCAAATAGTTTGTAAGTTATACATAATAAATGCTGTAATGACGAAAAGTTCCCGTCCGACGACGGTAGTTTTAAGAAAGTAAATTCTAACCCGTTAACAAAGAGGGTTACTTATATAATTATAATTAATGCATGTACATATTAAAGCTTAATGGTGCGGGGTGCGTCAAATAGCACACCGGGCAAAGTTTACTTGGCTGCGGTGAAAACGTTATAAAAAAACCACACACGACATGCAGTGCGGTGGTTGAAGTCCACTTTTCGGCGTGGTAGGCAGTTCCAGTGAGTCTTCCACCGAGGAACATCGCCGCTCTACATCACGTAGAATTACATTTCGGGCGCGCAATAGGCTCACCGTATAATTGTTCCTTTGTAGATATTAATTAAAGAGGAACAATATTTTAGTTCTTTTTTTGCCCCTGGATGGCCGTCAGGGAGCGTACAAAATTTAAGCTGCGGTGCGCCGAGAACTGCTCCGGTGTGAGCTGAGCTGAAAACCTGCAGGAACCGAGATGATGTAGGTATCAGTCTCTGGTGTTCAGGGTGGTTCGTCAAGATCACCACACTGTAGACAGGCTCTCGACTGTTCGCCCCCCCCCCCCACCCCGGCCGACGATGCTCCCGATCTATTGAAATCATCCCTTTTTATACTCATAGGAACGTCAGAATTGGCTGCCTCAACCAATCAGAATTTGCTGAACATGCCAATCAGCGTGCTAGAATCTTGTGACGTGTACACAATTATCTAAATATTACTATAGATATAGATGTGCAGATGACGTAGTAAGTCACGTGTATACAAATCACTGATTTTCTAGCTATATACATATATATATATATATACACGATTACCACGTTGTTTCTATATTTTGAGCATAATTTGCATGGGGAAAGCGGCAATAATTCAGCCATCTAAGTACCGATTTTGAAATCTGTTACAGTTTTGAATAGCTCGTCACATTCTGGTCTTGATTCATACCAAAAGTGACGAGTACAAGTAATTTTTAAGAATTAAATAGTACCAACGCGGTACACTAAAAGTACATACTCGCTCTTGGTCGTTAGTAACGCACATGTGTCGTCGAAACAGTGACAGGTACGTGCATGCGCACCATGCGTTCTAACAAACTTAGTCGTTTTCACGACGAAATTCCTCACGTATAGGCTTATACACGCTTATTGCTCTACCCAGGGGGCGCGCTTATAGGAACGAATCCAGGACGGGCGGCCCATACCCAGCTTACCTGGTACAGCCAGTACCCGACTCGTCGATCCATGCTACACCATACCCTCCAAGGTTGACATCCATGGCAAACGATCATGCATCGCAGATCGTTGCACGGACGCACTCTAGGCCGGAATTATAGACTTCCGAGGTAGGTGCGTGGCCTGAAAGGAGTAGTGACGCAATAGGCACGTGTTATGAGAGACAGAGCACATAGTGGTGCCGTAGAAGACAAGGGAGACATACTTTAGTTTTAATTTTTTACCTGGAATTATTTTTCCAGGTCTTTTCTTTTTTTGCTCATCTCTTGGTGTGTACTGACTTTTATTTTAGTTCTATTCATTGCTAAAACAATAGCTCGCATGGGTGTTCTCTTTGAGTGCGGATAATTATTTTCTCCGCAGAGAACACCCAAGCTCCAACGTACCATAATTTAATCTTTACAAATATAATACGATATAAAAAGACATTTAGTAATTATATAAAGAATACCCGTCTCTGAGTATTAAATTTATGAGTTAATCACCTGCGTATCCCGGGTAAATAAAGGGATACGCAATATGTATAATGAGTAATATATTTATTAAAACATGCGGCCCGTTATAGCGGGTCTGCACGGCATCTCTCGCTGGCCCTCAAGCCGCCCCATCATCCTAAGGCAGGAAGAAAAATAATAAGAAAAATAAGATATGTAATAATAATATTGAAAGGCTAGTTTATCGGGCAGCCCCAGTATAGCTGAGACTGCATGACAGGATTAAGACGTTATTGCACTGCGGTGCGTTGTATACTATACGTCACACATGATGTTCTTACAACGTAGGGATCATTTTAATAGAGACACAGCTGGGCAAGGATATTGCGCAGCTGTGTAGGATAACCGTAGTCATCCTGGGGACTGGGTTTCAATCGATAGAACATATATAATAATAAGAAAATATTTCAAAAATAATAAAAATAATATTTTAAGAATGTTCCATTGCTCGCATCACTACTGGAAAATTCTGCTACATTCCGGGGCAGAAATGCCCGCACATCTCCGCTGTAAAGTTGCCCCAATGAGTCTGGGTTTCGTGGCTGGTGGTGGATGGACGTGGCGGGTTCTCCTGAACGGCCGAAATTTCTCCACTATAAGTGGCCCTATCTGGAATGTTAATGTCTAATATAGATGCATAGGGGGTACTGGCGGTATCACAAATGTTCACACTGGTGGAGGCTGCAGGAGGCGGTGTCATCAGGATGGTTGCTGTAGTGACGGTGATGCCGGTAGTTGATGCTGTTAGTGTATGTGCTGTTGTTGCTGTTACTGATGTGTCCAAGGTGGTCATGCGGAGGGCAGGTTGCGAGAAAGATGCGGCTGCGGCGACTGCTTGATACAACATATTTCTGATTTTTGCTGTCTTAAGCAACTGGCTGGCTGTGACACGTGGAACGGGCAGTATTTCCTGCGTATGAGCTATGCGTCTCTTTCCTGACAGGCGACCTGGAGTGGTGGTTTTGCGGACGGCAGGATCCGTGAAGCTGGAATGCGGTGGAGAGGTTGGAATGATGACTGTGGTGCTGCTTGTGACTGTTGGTGGTACACGTCGGTTTTTCTCGTCAATGACTAGGTTACCCGGAGATGGCGATCGTGGATAATCTTCATCTGGTGGCGACGTGATTACGGGTATTGGTCGGCCGACGATCACTGTTGATGATGATGTGGATGCAAATGTGGATGCGGATGCTGTGGCAGCGGCTGGTGAATTGTGGTGTGGCTAGTGGCTATGAACTGCGGGTGCTGGCAGACTGGATCGTGCAGGTGATGTGTGTACCGTTTTTGCACTAGATGGCGGATGGGATAAAGCGGCTGATGGTGATGTGGCGATTGCTGCTAGGTGGCTGAACGTGTGACGTGCAGTGGATACTGTTGCAGTGGTGATGGAATGGTGACGGGTACTAACTGCTTGATGCTGCATAGTGTTCTTGGTCCTGGCCATTTTGTCTATTGGGAGCATAACTACAGGAAGTCTAGTTTCGAACTGAGTGGCCAACACTTCCGTATTTTCGCTTTCTTCTCACTGTACTAATGTCACTTCCAAAACACGGTGCTTATATTTCAATGCGTGCGTCACTCCGTAGCGCATTGCGGTGAACAGGTACCGACAATTCATACAAAAAGCTTGTTGTAATAAATGGTCTCTGTTAATGTGAAGCATCAGATCAGAATTCCGTGTGAAGGCATGGTTGCATTGCTGTCCGTTTGATAGAAGCGTGGTACAGGAAAACTTCTTCATGGGCGCTGGTGACGTCGACTCTTCGGATGTTACTGATAGAGCCAAGTCCTCTTCAATAGGCATGCTGTTCCCGCATAATAACAGTACTGCGGGTAACCTACCCTAAGCTAATTGTCCTAACTCTTCATTAAACTTTCCATGCCTAATATAGTAATAAAGGAAGTAATAATTTAAATGAGCAGAATTTTGTTTATAACACGAAAGTAGCCTAGTGCTGAGTTCTCCCCTAGTGTCGAATTTTGACGGGAAGACGACGTTTCAGTGCACGATTCTCCTTTTTATACAAGTTAGTGACGTGACAGGAGAGCGGATGAGCACACCCGTAAGTTTGTGGGTGATTTGGTCACGCCCTATATGGACAGTTTTGAATTATTAATTCCTGCTGTCACATAAATTATTCCTCCCGCGTACAGGGAGTATTTTTAAGTATAAGGAAAACGGCTGATCAACTTCCCTGCGAAAATATAAGTCTCCGATCGACACAAAAACTAGGAACTACTTATTCCCGTGGAAGCTCACCTTTTTTAATTACGGTGCGCGGTTCTTCAGACCGGATGCTTATAAACTCGCCTCTTCTAATTTTACGGTGAAGCACAGATGGAGTGTATGAGAGCGTGGTGACGTCAGCGGCAATTGCCCGGACTCACCCTTCTTCACTCCTCCATCGCGCAGTGGTAGTCGCGTATTTGGGCGGCTCATTTGTTTAAAGCGATTGATCCAATTTACTGGAAATAGAAGTGAAAGTTACGTGACGTTGGAAAACATGTGGCTGATCGAAAACTTAGATATTGTTTATGTTAATGGCCGAGTGACGCTGCTGATGTATATTCATTGTTGATGCGGGAAATGAAAATATATGTTATACTGTTGGTCTTTTCTGGAATAGCGTCCCTATATTGCGCGAGCTCTTATACATGCGACTTGATTGTCTGTAAATAGGTAGTTCTAAGCCTATGTCGATTAAAGGCTGGAAAGGAGGTAAGAGAATGTTTGAAATTCTCTTTGTAACTATACCGTAAAGGTTTTGATGTAGCTTCACCGGCCCGTGTGCTAGTGATTTGTATACACGGTAGAACAGTTGTGTTCTTAATCAAAAATGCGACAGTAAAGCTGTAGGTAATTTATTGTGTGGTTTAAACAGTTCTATTTTTACGGTGAATCAAAGTTACTGATCCCGCCAAGATAGCTGTGTGTTCCGAGTGGGTGGGCTGCCAAGCATCCTCCTCTATGGGTAGGACTAACCTCATCCCTACCCTGATCAGACATATTAATATAATTACACTACAGCTCGGAAATATGGGTGACCACAGTTTTACAATTACAGTGCCGCTGGTTGCTGGAGGGATGCGGTGGTGCGGTGTCAACTTTATCGAACCTGCCGGTATTTCGCTCTGTAATGGCGGAGCCAGTGGGCAGGACAGAGTTATTTTAGAGTGCGGTTGACCTGAAGGATGCTGTCGTAACTTTGATCAATCTATTATCGAATTCAATTTTTGCGTAGCAAAATCCTACTTTTTTAAATTTTTATGTCTCTAGCTGTCCTTAATTAAAACCGTTAGGTGCTTGCTAAGCGATGTTGTTGCCGATAATGAATATCTGCGTTATACCGGGTATAGCCAAGTAGGTGTGTGATATGTGCGCAATGATGAATTGACATATCCAGCCCTGAAGGCAAGCGTGTCCAGTATGCGACTGACGTTCTGTCTGCGGTGTGATGTCCTGATTGCTCACAGGGGTGGGTGGGTGGGGGGGGGGCGAGGGCGAGGGGGGGGGGCATTTGTGGTGAGGGTTGCTCTTGGGCAGGGTGACGTGGTCATCTCCCATTACACGGCGGTTGGTGCCTTGTCATAGATTTTAGGCACCAGGAAAATTCGAGCTGAGAGTCTGCTGAACAGGCTGCTTCCCTGCCCACCACAGGGGTATTATTGGTTGATGGGGTGCAGGATGCCACCTCCTTTGTAGCAGCAGTCTCTCTCATATCTGAAGATTGACGGTCAACAGATGACGAGTGGAGTGTGAAATGGACGGGGCCGGTGATGTCCGAACTTGGTGCATAGGTGAGGGATACGAGTTGTAGTTGTGGCGTTGGTGTGACGACGAGAAATGGTGTTACTTGGGAGGGGCGTGGTTTCAGGATTTCCGGGCGTGGTTGGGTACATCAAGTTGTACGGTTCTGCTGTTCTAGACATGCCAAGGCCTCATCCAGCCTCTTCACTTCCATGCTATTCATTACATGTTCCACCTCACAGGAAACATAGCTTGGGTCAGCCTCAGCTTCCGCTTCTGGTAACTCTATGATGGGGGGGGGGGTCATGGCATGAAGTGGGTGGGAATGGGAAGAGGTCGGTGGAACAATTTTTCCATCCATCCCCTTGGACAATACTAACGAGAAGTTCTTCAAATACGACTTCCCAGATCGAGTGGACCCATATCTGAGGAGGGAGAGGGCGAGTACATATCTTGTTATCGTCCTCAGCGTTAGCCACTTGTTCACCGGACTCCTGGCTTGGTAGAAGATGGATTGAACTGGCACCGCGGTGCTTTGCACCAACTGTGGGAATACTAGTTTCCGTAGAAATTTCTGTCTGGGTACCGCTGTAATGGGGAATGCCAGTCCGAGCTCTGATGCTGGGTCGTCGCTGACACACGAATTAAGCCGATCGAAGTGGATGACTGAGGTCAGGCCATCCGAAGCATGGATACAGTAGCTCATGTCCAACATCTTACCTACTACCACATAGGGGCCTTTCCACTGGTAACTCAGTTCACTTGGCACCTTTGCAGATCATCGCGAATCATGCACCCATATCATCCTTCCTACTTCATATGGATCTCCATGCACCCTCCGGTTGTGCCATGTCATTTGCAGCTGGTGTGCAGTGGATAAACTTGCTCTCACTAACTCATGGGCCTGTTCTATCGACTGCCTCAAGAGTTCAACATAGAGAGAAGGTGGATTTTTCTCTCCTGCTATCCGGGACATAGCCAGATCCAGGGGCAAGGCTAATTCACGGCCTAACATTAACCGAGCAGGGGTGTAATCCATGCTGGAATGTATTGACGTGTGGTAAGCCATGAGTATATACGGGAGGCATAGATCCCAATCTCTACAATCAAGGCGTGTTTCCTTCATCAACATTTCCACTATACACCCCTTGGCCTTCCCAGAATTTCCAGTTGCGACAACTGTATGGACCGCCTAGTAGTCTACCAGGATGCAGCCTAGGCTAGGTGTCTTTCCTGCATATGCGTACGAGACTAAGGACTATGCCTATAAGAAGTATAATCAAGGTGTAGGACAGCTAGTCCTACATGAGACTCCGGCTCATAAAAACATGATCAAAGAACATAGCCGATGGGACACTAGTCTAACCTGAGATCGAGAACCATGCCCAAGAAACATTATTGAGAGACATAGTCCACGATCTTTTCATGTGATGCCCCTCTCATGCATATGCCCTCCCGCTTCCCAAAGAATCACTTTTCATGATCTCTGATCGTGGGAGGCATGGCTCACAATACGAACGTTTACCATGGCCTGACTGTACATTGAGCCATCTTGATCAAACACAAACAGAAAAGGGTTAAAGAAGTGACATGATCAAATGACCGGCCGGCGACCCAGTCGATAGCGATCACCATCTGAGCTCTCGCTCAGGGGCAACCGATGTCACCAGAGTACTAACTTTGACCGTATTCCACGGCCTTGCCTGCAGGGCCCCTCTAGCAGACCGAACAACAAATATGCAGTCTAGTTTGCCCTGGGTGAGGTTTGTCATCTCCTACTACGCATGTCCACTTACTGAGATCTGATGAACCAAAAATTTCAGTAGGCTGAACAATGCGCCGACTAGACGGTACCACAGTAGGATGTTAATTCATCCTTCATTAGACACGGAGACCTTCAGTATCTCCTCTGCACCATACTGTACTTTGTTGATTTACGTGTCCCTGGACCCTCGCGAGCCCACTGCTGCCTGCTCTGGCGACACCTCGAGGAGCCTATCCCTCTCGGTCGCCAGTGTGCAGTTGAATCATTGTACCATACTGTCGCTTTGCGGATGATACAGTGTTGTTCTTATTTTGATGATATGAAACAATTTGCAGATCTCTGACATGAGCCGGCTCTCAAAAGTACTTCCTTGATCGGAGAGCAACTCATAGGGCATACCGAAACGGCAGAATACATTGCCTGGACCTCCGCTACTGTGGATGCCTCTTGGTATGGCAAAGCAAATGCATCTACCCACTTCGTAAAGTAATCTTGCAATACGAGGATGTACTTATTTGCGTCATCCATCATATTCAAGGGTCCGAGCACACCAATAGCCACTCACGCCCATGGTATACCTACAATTTTAATGTGTAAAGGTGCGGAGTGGTGCTGGCCAACAGTGCGTCTTTGGCATAGTATACATTTGGCAACCTATGCCTTCACCCTATCGCGAATCCATATCCAGTGAAATCTCTGTTTTATCCACATGACAGTTCTTTCTACAGCTAAATGTCCCATGTTATTGTGCAATTGTTGTAATATTGTTTCACAATAACACTCCGGGAATACCAGATGGTTATTAATGTCATACCAGTTGTTGTACTGGGCGATTATTTCCTGTATCGTTGGAGTTTCATACAAGATGACTTTCTCCGAGATCCATGTCTCCTGTAGAGAAACTATCATGATATTTATAAAGTAAATTTCGTACTTGTTGTTTTTGAGACTGCATTAAACCTACTGTGGCACGTAAGTACAATTCGTGTAAATGTTGCGGTAAATGATCAATAATTTATGTGGGTGTGGTGGTGTGTGTTGGTGTTTCCAGAGAAATCACATCCACCAAGTGGCCACAAGGACCCCTGCTTCAAGAGTTATTGGGTCCGCTGTGCCATTGAACACTATGAATGGAATGTGTTCATTATTGGTGGTGTCCACGATCATATGGGGACTTGCACATTGTGAGGCTTTCGTGTAATCGTGGTTGGATTCCAGCATGGTGATGTGTGTGTGTTGTCTCCTAACTGTGGTGCGGTAGTCCATAGGAGCTGTTCTTGTCCCAGCTCAACTGTGGTGGTACTTGAAAGTATTACTGCACACATATCGTATAATGATGATTCCGGTCCAAGGGTTATTCGTCGCCGTGTATGTCAAGTTCATGTTGCTTGCAGTGTATAATGGCCTCGCTCGCACTAAGAAAATCAGAGCCAAGAAGGGCATCATTTTGAATAGAGGCAATGACAACTCGCTGTATGAATTGCATCTCCTCTATTTGTATGATACGATTAACTACTCCAGCCACGGGATATTGACTCCCGTAGCTGTCTGTAGAAATATGTTTATAGGCCTAAGGTTTGGATTCTTATGAGGTGTGATGTTCTCATACAAGAGCTTGTTAAAACAGTGATGGAAGACCCAGTGCCAATGGTGGCACTGGGCGAAATACCGTTACAGAGACAGGCACATTTGTAAATAATTTTTCTACGACTCTGCGGACGTGTTTCCAATGATGCCGCCTGTGAAAGACATTGTGGAGCGGAATCATTCTGTATATGTTCGGTTTGTTTCCAGATGGCTTCCCGTAGTATTGCTGATGGCTGAGTGAGAAAGGGGCCAGTCCGTCATCGCCGCTGCTGTGAGTGCATTGGTAATGGTGGAGCTGGTGGCAGTAGTGTTGGTGGAATTGTCACCATTTCTGTATGTGTGGTGTGTGTATAGACAGCAGTGCGGATTGGATTCTCGTGATTACGGATAAGCTCGACCTGAGCGAGCTACTTCTTGCAGTGCATCATTGGATATTTTGTTGATGCAAAAAAAAAGTGACGTCGTGGAATCCTTTCATATCGACGGTGGCGTCTACGTTTCTCGGATAGTTTCTCCCATACCGGTGCTGTCTGTGGATGCGGGAGATGATGTTGTATGGGGTGATGTATTGCATACAACCAAGGGACACCAAGGATCCAGTGTCTCGGTGGCGGGACGTGGTGCTTGCCAAAACGTTGTTTCAGCGGAGATGCTACAACCTACCACTGCCGTTTTACAAAGGAAAGAAGGACGGTTAGATGCGGACATTGTGGGATTGCTTTGTCCGTAAGAGGGAGATAGCGGTGCGCTGATGTGGGAGGCATCATAGACACCAATATATATATGATCCTGCGTGCATAGGTGTGCGGGTGTATGCTGATGCTTGATGACGATGGTTGGCCACTGGACGTTGTTGTGTGGAAGCCATAGTTGAGCCGGGTTGTAAGAACGGGCACCAAGGTGACTCTTTAATCGGTGCCATTAGGAGTTTGATGGCTTATCGGGCTGTGGTGTTCTGCAGTCAGTGGTTGGTGTGGTAGATGGAGGTCAGTTAGGACACTGTTCCCTCAAGTGGCCCGGCTGACCACATCCGAAACATGTGCTAGTGGTTGCGGTCCTACTGTGTGTGGTTGCAATGCGTGTGCTCAGTGTGGTAACGAGATTGGTGAGTGTGGAAATGTGCTTGTTGATCTCATCTATTCTATCGTGCATGGTTGGGAGATTGTTGTTGTTGTGCTGGTTGCCACGTCCCGGGCCTCCATTGTGGCATCCTTGGTAGCCATGCCCCCTTCCTCTAGGCACGTGATTCTGGTTAGTGTGTTGTGCTTGGGTTGCCTGTTGTTGTACTATGGTTTCTGTTTGATGTGGTGCGGTTGTTGGCTGATGTGGCGAGGTTGGTACCATCCAGCTCATTGATTGGGTGAAGTTGGCAGTGATTGTTCTTTTCTCGCTCCAAGAAGGTCTCGATCCGTACCGCGGTTACTGTGAGTTGAGAGAGGCTACCATGGTATGTGATAAATAATTTCTCCTTGAGAGCGGGTTCACCGCTTAACGCGTCAATGAAAGTGTCTAGGTGGAGGTGTGTGATGCCCTAGATGTTGGTGCTGGGGTATGCGCGGGTAACAAGTCTCCGGATGCAGCTAGCTAATGTCTCTCCTGTATGTCATCGTAAATTCTTTAATTGTAAGCGACTGGTTTCCCCTAGGGTGGTGTCGCTGAATCGTTCTGATAACGCTCTTTCTAGTTGTGTGTAGGAGGGTGTGTAGTCTGTCCTGACGTCCGCTAGAACTTGTAATGCTTTTTCAGATAGTTTTGTGGCAAGATATTCACCCATTTGCTGATCGTTCAACCCGTTCGACTGATGATATCGAACTGAACTTTATAATTTGCCCAGTCCTTCTCCCCACTAATTTCTGGGGTGAGAATGACTCGGCCAGGTCCATGTGATGAACTGAGTGGTGCAAATCCGGGTGTTGGTGGTAATCGGGAGACTGATGAAAAGGCTGATATTGGTCGATGTGTAGGTGGCGATGGTGGTGTTGGTGTTTCCCATCGGCGTAGAGGCTGCCTTTTCTGAGAGTTGTATTCATTAGGATAGTGTCGCAAATTTAGCTGATACCCGCCCTGATGCGGGTCCATAGACTGGTGTTGGTCTATAGACGGGAGGTGGTGTGTTGTGTAGACGACACAGACATTCTTCAGGTTGTGGTGGTAGCCATTGCTTGTACACTGGTGATGCTGCAGGCTGGCGGGTGTAGTGTGTGGTGTGTCTGATGTACCGATGGAACAGAGGTGCTGATTCCTCCCTTTCACGTCATGTTGTCCCCTGAAAATGGTATGGTGTATTTAATGGGGGCGACATGGGATATTGTACATTATCATTAGTTTCGTGCCACATTTCACCTACTGATGACGTGGGTGAATAGTAATATTGTGAAGGATAAGTGGTATGCCTCCGTAGGGGTCTTTGATGAGATCGACCACGGTCCGGCCCTGATGGTATTGGCCTACCGCGGACGTCTGATATGGTGCGAAATTCAGCTATGGCCGAGAACTGTTGTAGGTGCGGTGCTGGTGTTTCCGCACTGCTGGAATTTGGTAAATGGCCGGTGAGCATGCAAGCATTCCGTCCATCGTATGATGCTACCTCTTGATCGAGGGAGTCGTCGCTGAATGGAGATAATGAACTTAGCTTGCTGAAAGGTGTGGGCGTGAGTTCGCCTCGTGATGTTCTTCGAGCCCCACATCAGGCGCCACTTGCACCTCGCATGGTAATGTCGGGTCGTTCTGGCACATACTGCTCGGTTGCCACACTGCATCTGCATGACGAATGAGAGGGCTGGCTGGCTAGCTCCTAGTCTCGGGGTTCCGGATCACATGTGATGCCATTCCGCATTATACAGAGACCGGATCCTAAGGCCGGTGGAACTCAATCATTCCAGTGGGGCCATGCGACCATCGTCACTAACATTGAATTGAATGGTGTCCACCCATGAGACTGTGCAATGCCTGTCCATAGTAATTTAAAACTATGGACTTACAAGGATTTGTGACAAAGTACTGAAATAAAAAAATTATAACCTACACAGACCACAGTGCTTGGTAAATAACAGTGAGCAGAAAATAATACATGACATAGAGACAGCTGATGCACTCTAAACGTGGTGACACCGGAGGTACCACACAGACTCGTAAGTGCGTGAGGTGTCCCCGCATGGGAGGCTCCCGCATACGAGATCACCAATTAACTTAATATAAGTTAATATACCCTTATGCTAAAAAGGAAAAAGAAATTCCTAGTGTGGCGAGAGTCATTGTGCCTCACCTGGGCATTACTTGTCAATGCTGCTTATTGTTGTGAGAAGCAGTAACCTCGCGTGGGCCGACGTCACTGGATATCTTGTGGGAGGCAAGTGCCTCGCGCGGCATCCGTCACAGGAAAATGCCTTTAACGCTGAAGCGGAGGAAAAGAGTTGGCAAAAAGGGCCACTCTTTTATTCAACCAAAAGTGCTGTGAAAAAGACCATCCTAGTGAAAAATATAACTAAAGTGTTGTGTGCTGGTTTACATGAAGACGGGATGAACGATTCCCGAGGGATTCCCAAGTCACCATCTTATGTAGTTCCAAGATACTGTATTAGCAGGTGTTGCTTTTATTTGTGCGGGCGTTCCACTGTGACTAACCTACCAGTTTGGTGTTCGAAACAAAATCTAATTTAGGCCGTAAATGGCGGGGATCCTACCTGTTTTTTGATACAGCTGTCCAATGGACGCATACACCCCAGAGCATCTACCTCCAAGGACAGCGGGCGTACATGTTACTTTGCCAGACATCTGAGCTTGGTGAGAATCCGGATGCCTGGCTCTGTAACCACATAAAACATCACAGGACTATCTTAACACAAGCGGAATTTTATGATTAACATATCGTACGGTGGGGATAGAGAAACGAATATCCACCGCAAATGTCCTTCCCATGAGGGCATGGCAGATTCCGACATCATGCACAGACATTTCAATGAGTTGGGTGGAGATGCGCATCTCGTCCATGTCCAAGTCCTATGGAGCTAAGTATTGACCTGTCATTAGGTTTATATGCACTGTGGTGTGGGAGAATATACTTCTAACAATCTATCAAATAATAATAATTTGTTCGCAGTGCTTCCTTCATTGGCAAGGATAACTAACTACTAAGTATCCGAAGATACACGGGGGGGGGGGGTTGTATGTGACACCATGCCTTGTCCATCACCACTCGGAAACCTCCGATAGTTTCCCAGAGTCGGATCAGTCCACATTGCGAATAGGGACATCCACACAATTAAGAAGCCATAAGGCTTGTGGAACATGAAAGAGAAAATGACTTTATAAATATTAGGCCCTATAGGGAAGTTGGCCAATTTTACACAGCCTTGCCGGAGTGCGGGGCTAGATTATCGCAACGACCGGAAAGAGGAGTACACCATGTGTCTCCTAATGAAGAAATTGTCTCTAATCACATTAAACCTATCCTATCGAGCTGAATAATCAGGTTTAGTTGGTAGCATGCCGTGATAAACAGATCTATAGCACGGACAGCGACCTCAGTGAAAAATTATTGATGGCGTGGGGGGGGTGGGGGGGGAGAGTGATGCATATATAAATGCTGCTGTATAGTATTTCCTAATGCACTGCAGTCCTAGGTTTTCTATAAATAAGGAAAACATTTCAACAAGATAGCCGCTGACCATATACCTAACTAACCAAGTACAGAATAATGATGGTATATGGATTGATTAAAGCAGTGGTAATACAGGTTGATGGACCTAATACGGTGCGGTTAGTGTAAACACCTTACAGTAAACAATGATAATTATAAACAGTAATATAATGAAATTATAAGATGCGGTCCGAGGACCGGTACGGTACCTATTTGTCATCAGTACCTTTTACAGAGATAATATTGTATAATAAAAGATACCATGTATAGTTACTTGAATATTCAGTAGCCACTCTTACATATCGGGCTACTATGTTAGTGAAATTGGGACGTCACTATACTTGTGACGTGAGTCGACACGTTCTCTAAAGCTGGATACATCTCCGCGTGTAGATCTCCGCGAACAGGGTTCCCGCATGCTGGTTCCAAGTTGTAAATGGTACGAACTCAGGACAGTGAAACACAGTAGTAAGTAATGTCTATCAAATAGTTTGTAAGTTATACATAATAAATGCTGTAATGACGAAAAGTTCCCGTCCGACGACGGTAGTTTTAAGAAAGTAAATCATAACCCGTTAACAAAGAGGGTTACTTATATAATTATAATTAATGCATGTACATATTAAAGCTTAATGGTGCGGGGTGCGTGAAATAGCACACCGGGCAAAGTTTACTTGGCTGCGGTGAAAACGTTATAAAAAAACACACACGACATGCAGTGCGGTGGTTGAAGTCCACTTTTCGGCGTGGTTGGCAGTTCCAGTGAGTCTTCCACCGAGGAACATCGCCGCTCTACATCACGTAGAATTACATTTCGGGCGCGCAATAGGCTCACCGTATAACTGTTCCTTTGTAGATATTAATTAAAGAGGAACAATATTTTAGTTCTTTTTTTGCCCCTGGATGGCCGTCAGGGAGCGTACAAAATTTAAGCTGCGGTGCGCCAAGAACTGCTCCGGTGTGAGCTGAGCTGAAAACCTGCAGGAACCGAGATGATGTAGGTATCAGTCTCTGGTGTTCAGGGTGGTTCGTCAAGATCACCACACTGTAGACAGGCTCTCGACTGTTCGCCCCCCCACCCCGGCCGACGATGCTCCCGATCTATTGAAATCATCCCTTTTTATACTCATATGAACGTCAGAATTGGCTGCCTCAACCAATCAGAATTTGCTGAACATGCCAATCAGCGTGCTAGAATCTTGTGACGTGTACACAATTATCTACATATTACTATAGATATAGATGTGCAGATGACGTAGTAAGTCACGTGTATACAAACCACTGATTATCTAGTTATTACGACGTTATTTCTATATTTTGAGCATAATTTTCAGGGGGAAATCGGCGATAACTCAGCCATCTCTGTACCGAGTTTGAAATGGTTTACAGTTTTGGGTAGCTCGTCACATTCTGGTCTTGATTCATACCAGAAATGACGAGAACAAGTAATTTTTAAGAATTAACTAGTACCAACGCGGTACACCAAAAGTACATACTCGCATTTGGTCGTAACGCAATGTGTCGTCGAAACAGTGACAGGTGCGTGCATGCGCACCACGCGTTCTAACGAACTTAGTCGTTTTCACGACGAAATTCCTCTCGCATAGGCGTCGTTTATTGCTCTACCCAGGGGGCGCGCGTATAAGAACGAATCCAGGACGGGCGGTCGATACCCAGCTTAACTGGTACGGCCAGTACCCGACTGGTAGATCCGCGCTACAATCGCCTCATCATTCCAGAATCATAATGAAATATGGGTCTGGAGCAACTACACGACAATGCAGGACATCTGGCCGTTGAACGTATAGGCTCGATTCCACTGGATTAACATACAAGATAGTGTTAATATTTGGGGGTGGGGAGAAATGCATACCTTGCCAACACCGATCAGTAATTAAGCAACACGTTGTGCCATTACAAACCAAAATTGTGGCCGCACCATGGGAATGAGTGGCTATAGATGTGCTCGGTGCCCTAAACACGACCGATGAGGGGAATAAATGACGTGGGTCATGAGACCTTTGCGTTGCCGGACCAACAGGCATCCATGGTACCGGAGATCCTCGCAAGCAATATCTTCTGCTGATTCGTTATGACCACGCTACGACCCAGGTACCACTTTAAAAGCTGTTTGATCGCCAGGTGATGGGATGGTAGAACGATTCAATCATACGTTATCCGAAATGTTGAGGAAGGAATTGGATGGGTGGCGTTGGTGGACAGTTGGGATGGACGGGATATCACTCTTATTATTAAGTAAGAACAAGAGCGAAAACGGCTGTAATTGGATACAAAGACTGAAGTCCATTTCCCCGTCCATCCCAATCATTGCATCCCCTCGGGTGGTCATGCCACGCATCATAATATATAACATTATGTATAATCGCAAATACACACCACTCGCCCGTGCGGTTTCTATTTCATAATCGAACCTAACATCACCACTTCGCGTCACAACAGCGTAATCTGATGTGATACCTATAAACAAGCATTATGCATGCCTTACACCATAATGGGCACCTCCCTATGCCACTCAACAACAAGGACAACACTCCTCATCTACGTGTATTTAGAACAACACACTTGGTATGACAACGACATCACTACAAACCAGCTCAAAATCGTCTTACAGAAATATTACCATTCGGCGCCGGTCTGATTACACAACCCACCAACATAGGCCATTTTTGTGTGCAAACCAGCTAGACGGGACACCACATATTATCAACATCGCTTACGCTTCAAGGAATTCCCCTGCATCATACGCTACACACCCATCACAAGAACCATCACGTCCATCACGCCGAAACACCTGGTGCCGAACCATGATCAGCGCCACACATCAGAAAACACGGCAACACCATCATAATATGCTTATAACGAATCATCCCTTTCCTCTATATGCAACACCATCAAACTCCATGAACAAAAAAGCCATCTACAAAACACACGTAATCCCGGATTATTTTGTTAAGAGAACGTTGATTCCGGCAAACTGTAGTCAGCAGTTAGTAGAATTTTACTACCGAAAGCGAGGTTCGATTATGGAAGGATTCAAGAACTACAGTAAGCTATAACGGTTTCCTAGTCTGATGTTACTGTGTCCCGCCATTATGCTAGTTCGTAACAAAGTGAACGCAATCATTGCTCTATAAAATAATCATAATCATACAACGGTGCACAACCCGCCGTTTTACTTTTTACACACAAAACAGCGCCTGAACGAAACGCCAAATGAACACACCTCGCATACGACAATCACGCATCAACACCTAAAAACACGTTTACACTCATACAGATTGTCCCCCATTGACTCTTCGTGCTCAATTATTATTTTATTCTATTTTCTTAGATGTACTGTAGTGTGATTCCTCAGGTCTGGTGACGGCTCGGCTTCATCGGGTTGCGGGTAGCGACAGCTTGGTAAATGCATAAGTTATATCTATCGAATGGTGTCGTAATCAAGTCCATTACAGTATGTTTATGGTTAAACTTCAGGAAGTCACTCACTGCTGCCGATTTTTTGGCCGGCCCTGATATGACCGCGCGAACATATTTAAATACGATTCGATGCAAGCTAATACAGCAAGCCAATCTCCTGCAGTAATTTCTATGGAGAATTTCCAAATTTTCTCGCAAACGCTCCAGTCAAGAACAGATCCGAGGATGTCTCTTAGGACAAACACTCAGAAACCCTGAGCCGATCACAGAGCTTAGGTTTGTGGATCGTACAACACAACACTTGCCCTAAAATTAAAGTGTGTCAAATCGACTTTCTTAAAATTAAGAGAGATCACAGTTATTGTTATGCTATCTTCAAATACCGTACTATACCTATCTTGAGACTATTGCCTATTATCAAATTAAACTCATGCTAACACTCAGCATGCACCAATAAACCAGACAGTTATCCAAGGATGTATCCCCTACCACCCCCGCACCCCACCCCCCACCCCCACCACCACCCGTCTCGTAGCCATGACGTCATAGACATAACAGTGCCACCGTGAGCGCAATACTGGACCGGGTGAAACAAAGAGATACCATCAACCACGTGACACGCCTCGCCCTACCTCACGCTCTGTATGCCTAGGCCCAGATTATAATAGCCATGTATATAACGTTGAGTCGGGAAATGGAATTACGCCTTGCAACTTGGGCCATCCACAGGAATAAGTAGACCCTCCCAAAATCTACTCGTCTGTATTCGTTCCTTCTGTGCTCCAAATGACGGACTTTCCACACAAGCGCTCCTATTTGTCACTAGTTATTACTTCTCGCCTGGCTGAACAGTGGCCTGGCGAATCTTACCCAATTTAAGGAAAATACCTACATAGGTGTGGTCGCGTAACACACGCGAACCACGAGGAAGGTCAACTTCGTCTTCCTCTCCGCTATGATGCGGTCTTGAAAGTATAAAAGGATTGGAATTGACGCCCACAAACCATCTTCCCTATCATTGGCACATGGCAAGATCACCAAGCAACAGGCCCCTTTCGCGCTGTTAAATAAATTTCAGTCATGTTAACGAGCCAGCCGATCTACGTATTTTTGATATTATTTTATCAAAGTGTTATAAATTTAGCGAAGCCCGATGACTAGTTACCGTCACTAACGCCACAACAACTTGCAGAAATTAGTGCCGATCTCGAAATGTCTGCCTCTTCCGACGAATGGCCATCTAACCCTAGGTATACGTGTACGTGGAAATCAGTGGAAGGTGGGCCACCGTGTGGTCGCACGTATACTCGTAAAGGCGAACTTACTTGCCATATTGACCAGGGTGGGGGCGCATAAGCTCCTTCAGTGAAACAAGTTATTTACAGCTACGTGATTCGGCGTGACTCATTCTTATGAACAGAAGAAGGGCAAGCATGGGGCAATATTAGTTCTTTGGCCTCAAATTTCGGTTCTCAGCGTAAGAACAATCAAATCAAGAAAACGCAAACTGCCTACAGCAACAGCACGAGCAACGGTTATCCCAACAGTGTCGGGACCACTCGAACTTCCTGAACCTTATATATTAATAAGCCCGGTGGCGGTATCGCAGTTTCAGCCATTATCATCAGATGAATCCGGACAATTACAAATTATGTCTAAAGATCTGGACGGGTTGGGGACTTCGGCGCCCACTACGCCGATACTTGGTTCATCCATCGTACTGCCTTCCATCAAACTTGATGGATCGACTTCCATTGACTCACCTTTGACGTCAACACCCGTACTAACCTCGATCGCCAAGAAATCCAAACGAACTATACTTGAAGAAATCAGTCCTCCGTGTATTCGGAAAAGAACATTTCCACCACCACCACCACTACCATCACCACCAACACCAGCACCACCAAAACCGTCGCGGCCGCCGACGCCGCAGCCGCCACCGCCAACACCACCACCGCGCCACCACCACCACAACAACACAACAGCCAACACCACGACCACCACTACCACCACCACCATTCCCACCACGACCAGCAGCAGCAGCAGCAGCACCACCACCACCACCAACAACAACAACAACCGCGACCCCCAATACTACCACCAACACCACAGCCATCGGCATAACCAACACCACAGCCATCAGCATAACCAACACCACAGCCACATCATCGTGTCCGTGTCATCATTGTTAGTATTATGTTAAGAGATAGGGTGAATGAAATACATGGCCATATAAACAAGAAAATTACATAGCAGAAGTGTTCTCTCGCTCTCTCACACATTCTCTCTCACTCTCTCTCTCTCTCTCTCTCTCTCTCTCTCTCTCTCTCTCTCTCTCTCTCCCTCCCTCCCTCCCTCCCTCCCTCCCTCCCCCCCTCCCTCCCTCCCTCCCCCCCCCGCTTCGTCTTGAGCAGACGGGTCTATTTGTTTTAATTAATTCCACGCTCTGACTAACTAATTGATTGATTGACGGCTTACCAGTTTAAAGATGGCTGATTTCCTTTCGTGAGATACAGTTACTCCATAGATACGATCTAGAATGTGGCTCTGATTACGCTTTGACTGGAATAATTTCTGGAATTGGGGTTGGAAACGGAGATAACTCTCCCAAATTACTCAGTCATTAATTCCTGTTTCTGCCATCAGGAAAATTCTTAAGACGACTCATTTCCAGAACTTTGCGATTAATCAATGAGGAGAAACGATCTAGTCTTTTTATCGCATCTGCAAGCGGCGATATACAGACGTTGTTGGATAATGGTGTGGTATTGACGGCTACAATCAATTTTAAAGAGGAGAGATTTATATCTCACGGGGAGCAGATAAATAAGTGAATAAAACCACTGAATACCTGCCACACAGGCAAGTACATTTAGTTGTTTCTATTTATCATGCGTTCCGCAGGGGCGTAGCTCTGGGGAGTGCGTGTGGGTGTATGGAGGGGTGAGGAATGTGTGTTAGGGGTGGGGGGGGGGGGGGGGGGGGGGGTGGGGTGAGGGTGTAAATGGGTTGGGGGAGTTTCTGCTTACTCAAAATGCCTAAGATCTTTTCTCAGAGCGGGTAATTTTCATAAAATTTACTTGGCACAACCCTTGGATCTACTGCCAGTTGGAGGAGAACACAGATAGGCGTGTATGCGGGGGGGGGGGGGGGGGGTTGGTGTGGGGAGGGGGATGAGACAGCACACAAACACACACTAGCATGATAATTTCACTGATGTCGCAAATAAAAAAGAATGTAAATGTAACTAAATTGTAAAATATGTAAAATGATAATAATTTAACTGGCATCTGATAATAAGGATACGCCATCTGAGCGCATACAGATTTCACAATTGTCTGAGTGAGGGCATCGCACATCCTCGCATTTTGAGACAAATCTATTCCCCTGGTGTTAGAATTGCATTTTAGACAATGTTAATGCCAAGTTGTTTCCATTGCTTGTGGCTACATGAGTAGCATATAACATAATCTTTATTAGATTATCTTAAGTCTCGTTCATGCATATCTCTCGATAACAAAGCTATGGTGTTCATCCCAAAGCAATGGAAGACCAACCTAACTATCATCATTGGTATATTGGCATCTGAAATGTAAAGCACCTAATACCTACCTGATACACAGGTAGTTTAATTTCCATCTTCCTTCGTGTGGTTATGTTTTATCACATAAATGAATTCAGTTTTGCACCAGTGATCGGTGTTTGGAATAATGTGACGTAGACAAAACACAATAGTTTGATATCGCTCTAGCAATATGTTAATAACACAATTACAGCAACTCACTAACCTGTGCACAGGTAACATTTACAAAAGATCACTAACCTGTGCACAGGTAACAATTACAACATCTTACTAACCTGGGCACCGGTAACAATTACAACATCTCACTCACCTGGGCACAGATAACAATTACAACATATCACTAGCCTGTGCAGAGGTAACAATTACAAAATCTCACTAGCCTGTGCACAGGTAACAATTACAACATCTCACTAACCTTGCACAGGTAACAATAACAACATCTCATCGACCTGTGCACAGTTAACAATTACAACATCTCACCAACCTGTGCACAGGTAACAATTGCAACATCTCACCAACCTGTGCAGGGGTAACAACTACGACATCTCACTGACCAGGGCACAGTTAACAATCACAACATCTCACTAACCTTGCACAGGTAACAATTATAACATCTCACTAACCTTGCACAGGTAACAATTACAACATCTCACTAACCTGAGTACAGGTAAAAATTACAACATCTCATTAACCTTGCACAGGTAACAATTACAACATCTCACCTACCTGGGCACAGTTAATAATTGCAACACCTCAGTAACCTGTGCACAGCTAACAATTACAACATCTCAATAACCTGGCACAGGTAACAATTACAACATCTCACTAACCTGTGCACGGGTAACAATTACGACATCTCACTGACCTGGGCACAGTTACCAATTACAACATCTCACTAACCTTACACAGGTAACAATTACAACATCTCACTAACCTTGCACAGGTAACAATTACAACATCTCACTAACCTGAGTACAGGTACAAATTACAACATCTCATTAACCTTGCACAGGTAACAATTACAACATCTCACCTACCTGGGCACAGTTAATAATTGCAACATCTCAGTAACCTGTGCACAGCTAACAATTACAACATCTCACTAACCTGGCACAGGTAACAATTCGATTATCAAGTGTAGGAAAGATACAATCAACATTGTTATTATATCTATTTACAATTATTGAAGGTTACACGTCTGATAGATTGGTTGGATTGATTGATTCTATTCCTCAACTCTGTATGTGATTGTTGGATGCCTTGTACAACATGTTACTCACAGAACATGGGGGGGGGGGGGGATTCTAGCAATGCAGGGATGTTAGAGTTGAATATCATTGGTGCAACCAATCGTCAAGTAATCTGGCTTATGAAAGCTGTTTGTGATTATCTCCGCGTCAACCAATTAGAAGAAATCTCGATTGTTTCACGTACGCATGCACGTATGCACACACGCACGCACGATTGCACGCACGAATGCGCGGCACGAACGCACGCACGCACGCACGCCCACGCACACACGCACGTACGCACACGCACGCACGCACGCAGGCACATACACACTAATTAGGGGCGTCATATATCAAATCGCTCGGCCTCATCATCATCACATCGTCGTCGGTGGCGTCAGCCGCCGCAGCCGAATCCACCACCACCACCACTACCACCTCCACCACCACAATCACCACCACAATCACCACCACCACCACCACCACCACCACCACCACCACCACCACCACCACCACCACCACAACCACAACCACAACCACCACCACCACCACCACAGTGACTCGCAACTATTGTATGTCGGTCTCTTGGTTGTTAACTTGGTATGCAAGCTGTTCAGTTTGTCATTTCTGATAAAACTGCTTGTATCACAAATATAGTTATCACTGGTTATGTATTCCTAGACTGGTGTTGACGAGGACGGTCTAGCTTATGCCCTGTCCTAAAGTAGATAACAGCCTAATCATAATGACGCATCGATGGCACTGAGAAGCCTCTTTGGGAATACCGGCCCCGGTTTTTTCAGCAAATCAGCATTTACCAGCAAATTATGAAGAATCATTCCAGCTAGCATCGTTTTCATTAGTAGTGCATTAATCAATTCCAATACCCCCAAGATACGCCAATGTGTGTCCAACTGCTTGATGGAGATATCTTTTGCAGAATTCTGGATTCCTCTAAGTGCCACTCTCGTTTAATGTATAACCATGCCGCGAATGTACAGCCTGATTTATTCATAGACTGTTATCAAGGACAGTGTTTTATTTATATCCCACTGGTATTTTCATATAATAACTGCCAAGTATAAGTTAGTACATTGTCAAATTCCCTAAGCTTACTCATCAGAAAATTAAGCCATTATTACCCCTATTATGTTGTAGACAATATCCCGGGTTTCGTTCTAATGTGGCATCTGAATAAGTTAGTATGGCTGGCATGCACCTGCTGAGACGTGGTATGTGGGGCATTCATTACCACTTGGCCATCGTCAATTTAGAAACTGATCAATTATGCTGTCAATCTCGAACAGTAATAACTATAATTTAATAAGACCATAGTCAGAGCTGGATCGAGCCTCTGTGGGGGCCAGGATGAATTAGTTGCAGGGGCCCCTAATCGGATGAATCAATGAAGGAATGGATCCTGTTGCTGCTGCTGTTGTTGTTGTTGTTGTTGCTGCTGCTGCTGCTGCTGCTGCTGCTGCTGATGATGATGATGATGCTGCTGGTACAGCTGCTGCTGCGCCTCCCAAATAAAATAAATTCATTACGTACGTGTGTCAAAATGCTGTTGAATATTTTGAAACATTTACTGAACTCTGTTGATGCCTACGGCAGTCAAATTTGTTGCAAACTATCCAACAGCCTAGATATATCATTATTCTAAAAGTAAGGTACTGGGATCGCATGTTAAAATGTGTAAAATTCTGAGATTGGTTTTGATTCGGGGGTCACATATCTTAGGGGGGGCGGGGACGGTAGCTCCGTTAGCCCTTGCCTCAATTCAGATCTAACCATGGGTCATCATGTGGTCGGTGCGGAGAACAGACGGGTTTATATGCGCCTAGTCTGCAATCACTGTAAGTGGAAAGTTAAATACATACTCAAGTTAATATCTTAGTAGAAGGTGGTATTTCTCTACCTGAAATATATCTCATTCATTATCTGTTCATCATTAATTTACCACATCAACTCAAGCCTCTTACATATGATATAACTAGTTTGGAACCTGATGAAATAATAGGCTATATAAATTTGTAACGATGAACCGAACGGATGCCGACATTGCCATTTAATTTCTACCAAGCTCTTAGAACTCACACTAACACATAGAACCGCGTAGAGTGAGGCCAATAAAGATAGTCTTCCTGGTACATCGAAGGAGGCACTTCAATAACTCTTCAAGTTATTTAACAATACTTATCCTGAGGTAGCTAGAATTTTCAATCACGGCACACAAGACCAAGCCAGTCACATGCCGATCATTCTGCAAGCACTAATCAAGGACTGCAGGATTCATAGTTACGATAGCTTTACAAAATCTAATTTGGTGATAAATAGCTTGGAGTCTGTCATTCACAGTGTTATTGAACATAACCCATTGTATTGCATCCAAACTTGGATAATACGTTATTTGATTGTTTGAAATTGTCCAAATCGCGAGATACATCTAAAGAATATTCCAATGTTTGATCATGCCCAATGATGCAATCATTCGCTGTTCCCGTGCAATCCCAATCTTTTCTCTGATGCGAAATATATTCGCACAAAGCCATATACTCCCATCTATATATCTCATTGACATATTATGAGCCTTCGACACAAGTAGATGCTAAGAGGTCCTAGAAGTACTTCGTCAGGCTAGTTATGAATATGGACGACAACTAGTGAGACCGCTCCTTGCAAACACCAAGCTGAGAGTACGAGTCAAGTCAGTAAATTCTGCAGGGTTTGAGACAGCAATCGGCTCCTCACATGGAGATTGTCTATTCACTGTACTTTTCACATGATACGTTGCTGCTGCATTGAAATCTGTCCTGGAAAATTCCACAAGACCAAACTCCCAGTATCCATATTGTGCATGTTGCTGGAGATTGAATACGCAGATGACGTGGACTTCATAGATAAGGAAAAGAACCCCCTTGACGAGCTTCTCCCAATAGCTGCAAGCAAATACAAATTGAGAATCTCTTCATGAATGAATCCAAAGCCGAGTTCACCCACGTATACCTACCCACAGTGCATACTACTAAGGAACATGATGATCCACTTTGGTTCGGCGAATAATGGAGGAACAGTAGAATCCTGAGCTCACTGTTGTATATTGCTGCTGACATTGATGCGCGCTGTGTCATGAGGAATATAGCTGTCTAGTCCTTCTGAAAGCTATGGATTCGTAAATCAACGATTCCCTTGACAAAATAACGTTTATATAATGTAATCTGCGTATCCTTGATGCTGTATAACTATAACAGCTGGACAGTTCCAAAGTCATCTCTATACTAATTGCAGCTGTATAATGTTTCTACTACTACAGCCGTTTGATACAGTACTCAGCATCATATATTCATATTCGTCTATCGCTCTCTTCAAAGTGCACTATTTTCAAAATGACGAATACTTGTTATCTTATAATAAATTGATTGGGAGGTGAGTATCAACATGGGTATATATTGAGGTACAAAAGAATGTTGAATAACTAATATTAATATGTTTCATGTCCAAGCAAAAGTGTCAATTCTTCAGGCATTACTGAAGAAACAGTTAAGAGTGAAATTGTGGACGTTTCCGGTGGTCTCACTTGGAGGTGATGTTATCATGACATTTTACCTTTTCCCTTGACAAGCCAATTTAACCAGCCAATAGTGTTCTACGATCATTAGGCATCGCATGTATACCTAGATGAAGATATTTTCGAAAGAGTTTGTATTTCATAGATTTGGGATCATGTTTTCTGCGATTTAATTATAAGCTAAGATTCATATCCATTAGATATAAACTAGGCGATTGAATGTTATCGTTCTCGATGGTGTCTTTAGCCCCTTCGCTTATTATGTCATCATCATAGCTATCAGCATTCTGATAATATTCATCATAGTCGGTAAGATAGTATAATCATCGGCATCGCTGTCATTGTTGATGCCATCATCGATATCCTTGCAGTTATCGTCATCATCATTTTAATCAATGTTCCCATTATTGTCACTGTCGTCCTTGTTCCTGTCACCATTAATACTCGCATAACAATGCATGTGCGTAACTGAACAACATGACATACTATATAGTATATGAAATCGGATGTCAGAAGTGATTTATTACCATGCAATGATGGATTGCGAGAGGGCAGCAGTATAATACTAAAGTCTGCGCGGATTTGGAAATTGATGTATATATCGACAGACAGACTGGATGTCATCAGTTAGAGCCGCAGCTTAGAACGCGAGATGATAAACGAGGGCATGTGCATTATATTCCGAGAGAAGAAATCTGCATATAAATATGTCTACGGTTAGTGCAATAATGGAATAAAGCGATAAGGTGAAAATAAGTGGGAAATGTTTAGAACAGCAGGGGCACTCACAGAAAGGGTAGATCAATGGACAGGATTCATTTTTTTTAAACGCGAGCAAACATTACAGAAAGCTAACGATGAAGCATATTATATTGTGATGATAGATGATCTCAATCACGATGAAATTCCATATCCGATTTCTCATACACACTTACATTGATCCCAATTGGAATGAACATCCGCGAGCTCCAACGTAGAGCCTACTAAATGAGTGTGATGAATCTGAAATGTAAATGAGTTTCAGATTATATTTATAACTTTGACGATTACTTCTTACTTGCTCGTGAAATATAGTAATTTCCTTAACATGCGCCGTTTTATCTGTACCGTGTCGCGGATGTCATAATGAATGACGTATCTAACTATGCTATGGGTATTGAAAATTCTGTTAAGCGTATGGATTGCATATCTTTGATGGATATACTATTTAAAGGATTTCTGCCAACAATGAAATCCGATGAAAATATGTCCATATACTAGTAGTATTTAATTCTCTGAATTTATTTTTGACTAAATTTAACTAACTGGTTAAATACTAACAATTTGATAACGCAATAATTGGCAATCCATTTACACCTCACGAATAAATCCGAACTGTAATTAGCTACGCGTCACGTGGTCGGCGTGCGGTCATTGTAGAGGACGCGAATGTCTGACGAGGAGTTTGTTACGTATATCACACCGTAGGATCAGTTAGAACCCATAATAGACACGATATTGACGTGAAAAGCGATGACGAGGCGGATTCAGAGGAGGATCTTCCGGCTATGACATCGTTCATTCGTTGTAGAATAGAGCAGGCACGTCGAATGGTAAGGAAAATATAACTGTTACATTAATTTATCCAAACTTTACTTTTCTTTTTTAAAATGTTCCCGAGATTTAGATAATAGTATTGAAATGCAGTACACGAAGCGAAAAACTCTGCAAGTGTAAATTATTCAGAAAGCACCTGTTTTCGTGATAGTAAATAAATTATATAATGAGAGTATAAGAGCGTCGGTAATCCTAGCAGTGTTCGTATGCAGTAATTGTGATCTATGAACTTGCTCAAAGATTCACAATAGAAGCTAACCTCCAAAAAGAGAGCCCTATTCTTACTTAAAATGCATTCGAAATAGTTTTTTGCTGTCAATCACACTGACAGTACAATTCCAAGAATGAAAATTGTGCATGAAAATAGTTCATATATAGGCCTATGGTTATTTCATTTAGAAAGCATAAGGAAACAGCGTAGAGTATCTAATTTACATTTTCCGGGGGGGTGGGGGGCGGGGTGCATCCACCCACCCAACTTTTTGGAGGTTGCCACACCCTCCAAAAGAACTTCTCCCTGGACCAAGCTTGCCTCTCTGCCCACCCCCCCCCCACCCCTAAACATACAGTTTCCTGATGACGCCACTGTGTACTGAGCCTAGGTAATGGGGGATAGTAATAATGATGCTGGACAACCCACCCCATCCACCACCCCACCCATTCTGCATTCCATCCAATTAAGAAAACCAAAGTAACAACCACAACACAGTGGCAGAATTACTATTATCTGCAGTTGCTGTCATAGTTAACCCTTTAACCTTCGAATTTGTTGAAGAAAATTTCAATTTTCTCATAGAAAATTGAAATTTGCAGACCAAGAGAAGACTGTTTTTTTGAAAATTTACCAATAGAATGACTGGCTCTGTTATCGAGCTAGTTATTCCAACGGTAAATTTTCAAAAATAGACTTCTTTGTCTGCAAATGGACATTTCTCAGGAACGCTGCAGAAGCCGTTTTTGGCTGATATGATTGTTAATCCCTGAGGGGCAAAACCAGCCTCTGCAATGATCTTGATGAATGTCCATTTGGAGGCCAATAGATGACTATCTTTGAGAACTTAGCACTGGAATGACTGGCTCGGTAATCGCGGCAGCCATTCCAGTGGTAAATGTTCAAAAATAGTCTACTCTTAGCCTGAAAATGGACATTCATTAAGCGGCTAGCCTCTGTCCAGGAAAAAGAATGTTCTTAGCTATTGAATGCCACCAATGGAGGATAGTTCAAATCAATGCACATTTGCCATTTAAACTACAAATGGAGAAATTCTCTTTTATATGTCTGAGAGCCTGCACTATTAATGGCTATATTTACTTATCATCTGCAACTTATTTGTAGGTGTTCATGTGGAAACTGTCGGGCAATAACTACAGGACATGGGTCTGTGTGATGTCAGGAGATACGCTTGGTGCGAAAGAAGACCTTAGAAGATGGGCATCAGTGCATCACAGGGCATGAGGTATTTATAGGCAACTGTCCAAACCGTCATCTCCTAGAGGTCTCCCTATTTGAATCTGTCTACAAAATCTCCATTATGCACTTATACATCCTGCAATAGAAGCCCATTAATCTGTAAAGCCGTGTCACAGATGTATATCTACGAAATGTAGTCTTATTTATATGTTATGAGTATCTGTTGAGGGTTGATTCACACAAGAAGACATGACCTAGGCACATTTAACCTGGTTTTTAACGTACTATATAGGCCATCGATTAATCAAAAAGGGATCACTAAAAGCAGGTGTAGTGGGGTAACTTTTTAATGGTCACACTTGCCAGAAATATCCTATGCTATACATTGATCTTCCTGATATGCCATCTGCATTGATTGTATCCATTTGCAAGCTTAGAAAAATACTTTGTTAATTGCTGTTTAGCACTGAGCATGTCATTTCAGTGGTAAAGTTTAAAAAATAAACTCTTTGTCTGAAAATGGACATTTATATGAAGAAATAGACATTTTCTTTACCAAATTTGACCATTAACCGTTATCTGATGTTAATGTTCTACATTTCACTGTGTCAATAGCGAAGAAACTGATGTACATTTGTCAACAAATTCGGTGATGATGTTTAAGACAGCAACATCTTCCACCGAAGTTGTTGAAAAATAAATACCAGTTCATCATTTCATTTACTTTCATTTAAATTAAGTGGTAAGAGTTAAAGGGTCAATGCATCCCATTTGCTATTGCCAATACTTGTGTGGACCAAGTGGTGTTGGTTAATTAACATGCTTAGGTCAGATGATTGCATGGCCCTCATATGACCCAGTCTTGCATGCCAGGGTTAGTCAGTCATCAATTATTGTCAATACTAATTGTGCAACACTTCAGAACTTGTATACAAGATTTTGACTGCTTGAATTGTGTGGGGGTACCCATCTGGGATTTTTATGAAAAATTTGAATTTGTTTAAAATGCTACTCCTCATTATCTGCTGAGGCGAAAATCTATTCAGAATTGTGTTAGGTCAATGTTTTGGCAGCTATCTCTAAGATTTTCTGAAACCTCTCCGGAACCATTTAAAAACGGTACTCCTTAATCTATGGTCTGCTTTCAACAACACTTGGGCAGAGCGATCCTATGAGGCTTCAACATATCAAACGAAAATCTTGATTACCATTGGTCTATTATTTTTGTGGCCGGCTTGGATTCTCCATCTTGTCTTTTCATTTCCACAACAATCATGGCAATATGAGTTGATTGAAAGTTGTTAAGCTGTACAATCTACACTCAGGCTACATGCATTTTCATACGTATTAGCCCTTTAACCTTCGAATTTGTTCAAGAAAATTTCAATTTGCTCATTAAAATGTTGATTTGCATTCCAAGAGAAGACTATTTTTTAGAATTTACCACTGGAATGACTGGCTTGGTTATCGAGCCAGTCATGTCAGTGGTAAATTTTCAAAAATAGTCTTCCCGTAGTCTGCAAATCTACATTTCTCAAGGCCACTGCAGAAGCCGTATTTGGCTGATATGAGTGTTAAAGTGTTAATAGCCATCAGTTTTTAAACGACAAAGTCTCAGAAACTGAGCATCTATTTCCAAGTTAGATATTTAATTTGTCAGTACAGGGACAGTACATTGCTTGCAGGAGATTTACACGGTGGATCTGGTGCATACTTTGTCACAAATTGAGAAAGCTTTTACCTGCATGCGCCATGCACAGAAATTAATTTAACACTAGCCCGTTACCACTGTTAGCCCAAGGCTACTACAAACTGACAAGTGTTAAGTAGAATTTGTGACTGACCACACCTCGGTGGGCTAATAATAATTTAATATTTAAACCTTTTAGTGGTCAACGTAGTCAACGACGTCATCTGCAGTGATCTTGAGCAATGTCTTTGTGCAGACCAGTTTATTTTTGAAAATTTACCACTGAAATGACTGGTTAGATTACTGAACCAATCATTACAGTGGTAAGTTTTCAGAAATGGTCGTCTGAAGCTGGGCCCTAAATTGACAAACAATATATTATGAAATATTTTTTTAATTTAACTCATTTCACGCATTCCAATGTATGTATTAATTAGTGTGTTGTGCTCATTGCCTCATGATGAATAAATATACAAGATGCTGGTCAACAAAAATGTCCATCATTAGCACTTGTGCAGTGGTCCTGATAAATGATACATGTACATTTACAAATCAACAGAAGAGTAATTTTGAAAGTTTCCCACTGGAATGACTGGTTGGGTTACAAAACCAGTCAATCCAGTGGTAAATTAAAAAAACTCTCTTGGAGTCTTGGTCAGCAAATCAATGAACCGGAACACTGTTTAAAGGTCAGTTTGCTCACCCCAATATATATATATATATATATATATATATATATATATATATATATATATATATATATATATATATATATATATATATATATATATATATATATATATTAGGACTTATGTCATGCATGTAGTTGTCTTTATAATGTCCATTTACAGACCAACTAAAGATTATTTTTGAAAATATATCAATCGAATGACAGGTGCGATTACCAAAGCAGCCATTCCAGTCTCTGACACCACAATATGGATTGCTCTCAATAGCGTGAATAAATATGCTAAAAAATGTTGCAATATTTCTATTAGTGTTGCTGTAGTCCTCTTGATAAATGTCCATTTGCAAACCAAGAAGATTATTTTTGAAAATGTACCACTGAACTGACTGGTTAGATTACCGATGTAGTCATTTCATTGATAAATTTTCAAAAATAGTCTTATTGGTTTGCAAATATACATATTACATTTTTCATGGTGCGCTAAACATTGTCAAATCTGCTAATCCATGCTATCTAGTACAGCTTTACTTTATTATAGGCCTAATAGCATGGGCTTATATTTTATCTTTGATTATACATTGGATCTTGCCGTTATCCATAACTTGTACAATTTATCACTCTAAAATATGAAGAAACATATGAAATGAATAAACATATGACAAATAATTACATGAATAAATGCTGCATATTTCCTTAATATAAGTTTCCTATATCTTAATTCCTTTCAATTTGAAACTGATTATAAACCAGGAAAAAGAAAGTAAGAACTGCGTTCTATGTGCATATTCGACGTCATTGTTATATTGTTTATTGATACATCATTTTTCCGACATCATTATTTCACATCACTCTGGATTTATAATGTCAATTTGTGATGAAGTCATTGAAATATACTACATCAACTTTTCTTAGCCACCTTTATTATCCAAAAGGTAGACCAGACTGACCTAGTAATTATATGGATGGTAGCTTTTGTCCAGAGGTACTCACTCACCAAACGTGAAGTCAATCGCTCTAAGTATGACAAAATGTGTCACAAAAGTAATATCTCCGCATTGGGCTCAATACTTGAGAAAATTACCGAGAATTAACGACAAAATCTGCATATTTAAAACGGTACGGCGTATCACAAAATAACCAAGAAATATTTAATATTACGAACATTTTTTATCAATGATGATGTATTTTTTCTTTATAAATAATGTCAATAAATATAAGGAGCCACTAAAACACAGGATAGCAGCTTGTTGGCAGAAATCTTTTAATAAACATTCCATAGGCAGCAACATTCACCATTCAAGTTAGTTTCAGAATATTCAACAGCTTACCTTTATAATCTTTTGAAAATTGGATTCTGAGCATTTGCGGTTCAAAGTATATTAACATGGATCTCTTTAATGGCAATATGGCACATGTGCAACAGAATATAGTACCGTGTGCAGCATCCTATTATTTCAGATTTGACATTTTAGTATTGATTACAATTTCCGAGTTTTCCCTGAAAGGTTGATCATCATATTTCATTTTTCAGCATTTTTACATTAATAAAATAATGTTGCAAACACCATTCTTATGCCATCGCTGCTGGACGTCATCGGGATTAGGAATGCATTGCTAATGTGTATTCTAGGCTCCAGTGTTGGACTTGAAGAAACATTGTGTCGCACAGGTAAATCATAGATAAGTGAGGTAAGTGTGTAGTGTAATGATTCGGGCAGGACAACTTGAGCTAAACTCTCACCTCCACAGATTTCTTCCAGAACTACAAAATCGTTGACACCTTCTGAGAGACCATCTGGTCGACGTCCACAAACCCGTATGGAAAGCTAGATAGATACGGAAACATCCACAAAGCACTGTGTCATTCGGAAACCAATTTGGAAGTTTATTTCCATTAAATTTGTCATTTCACTGCATAGATTTCCCTTGTCAATCGTCTATCAGATGCCACAGAATCTCATCAAATGTCACTCACAATCTGGTAGCCTGCTAAATATGTCTCATATTTCAACATCTTCAAACATTTATTATCGCTTCGATTCCAAAGGTATCTTACAAGGGTATACTGTAGAGGGTGTGTGAAATTAATTTACTAGGATCATTAAATGATTAGTTTAAACATACCACTGTTGTGTACATAGCATAAAAGCACCTTTCTCCGAAGCAATGGATTGAGACGCTGAACGAATATTATAAATCCCCTTTCCCAGAAATACTAATTGCAATTCAATATTCCGATTCCCTGCATAAATTCGCTTTTCCGGAAATAACATTTTTAATTTGACATCAATACACATTATAATTCAGTATTCTGAATCCCTATGAATCACTTATGTACAATTTGCCAAGCATTCTATCAGCCGTTTATGTAAAGAGCATTGTACAGGCGTGTACTGGACAGACTCGATTTGTCACTCATGTAACTGATGCAAATAAGCAAATAAGTCACACGTTTGCTGACGTCACTCTCATAATGACGTCATAATCAGACGTTCTGACAGCAACAGCCCCGAGTCAAATTAGTTATGAAATGTGCAAGATTTTACCTGTATTGTTAGCTTGGCAATTTAGACTGCATATCGAGTTCAACACGCGTAAAAAGTAAGCATCTACTTAGCTCATCGCTAGCTAAGCTCCACCCATACCTCGCTCGTGTTGGGATCGATGGATCACTGAACTCCCTGACTATCAATTTCCAGAAAACGATGCATGTAAGCTGTTGAATATTTTGAAATCAATCTGACTGGGTACTGTTGCTGCCTATGGCAACAACAGCGCCCAGTCAAATTAGTTTCTAAATATTCGACAGCATTTTTATTAAATAGTAAGGAACATACAATTCGTACAACAACGCTTAGTTCGTCACCAATTATGCATTCGTGACGTTCTTATCAACATCATTCATGACGGCATTGATTATGACGGTATCCTACACGTGACGTAGTTTATTATGACGTCGTATGATGGATGGATTAGTTGGAAAGGTCCATTATTTGGTGGATGAAAATTGTTTTAGTCACCATCGCCATTCCCATTAACATATGTGTAGTTGTCCAGGAATTCGGATTCTGGGGCAACAGCATTAAACAGGTGAATGTTCGATGATAAAATGACTATCAGATTATCAATCTTTAACCTTCCAAATATTTGAAAAATCACCGGACAGGGAAACTTACTGACATAAGATATCCGCAAGTTTTGGACTCGTTAGTGCAAAATTGAAGGGGTGCGGGGCGGGGGTTGTATCTGCAATACAGTATGCTCGAATAAATGTTATTCCTTTTAGTAGTGAACGTGTTTAGATTGAGAACTTCTTTTGAACTCAAACCTCGTATTAACTCGATTCCTCAAGCCAATAACTTGTATATTTTTAAGAACAAAACGGAATGACGAATTTAAATAAAAACAATTTTATTGCAATGTAAACATAATATTATATATTATGTCGTAATAGTTTGGGACCTTTATAATGCATAACATATTAAGATAATGTGAGTGTCTATAGGACAATGCTTTATGGAAATACACTCATGGATTTCTTTAAAATGCATGTTTAACCCTTACCTCTGTGATGTCAATATTCTGCCTTTTGCTGTATCAATAGCAGACAAAATGGTGTACATTTTACCAATTTTGGTGGACTGTGTTCCTGTCGTAGACAGCAACATATTCCACCAAATATGTTGACAAATGAACACCAGTTAATAAAAAATGTAAAATTTTAATATCATAAGTCGTAGAGTTAAATAATTAACGTAGGTCAGTTTACTAAATTTTACGATATAAATACTATTCAAAATAAACCGTAATTAGCTGTGTGCTTACTGAATTTCTGTAGACTACAATTTTCATGTGGAATAACTCTGAAAACTGAATAATTTGAAAACAATTTGACTGAAAGTTGTTGGTGAGTAAGCCACCAGCAACTTTCAGACACATTGTCGTACGAGATTTATCAGATTTACGACATCGCATGCTGATTGGCTGTCATGCCATATAAAAGGAGCTGATTCTGCCGTAATTCATGTAAGGAGACGGGACATTAAACCTAGATCCCGTCTCCTTACATGTAGGTGGACGTTAAAGATCTCACTGTCTGAGGTTGAAACTTCTTAGAAAGTGACATTGTATTGATTATTTTGAGTATGACGTCAGATACTTGAGTAACAGTTCGGATTCTGTATTGTGACGTCATCTGAAAAAGTACGAGTTCGCATATGTTTAAGCAGCTGAGCGGGATCCAATGTCATGAACCTGGTGTGTTGGTGGAAAGCAAAACATGTACGGAATCTACAATTCAAAACTCATATCGTACTTCCTACATGGGAAACTGTTGGGGTGGATATCGAATCGGGATAATTTTCAGATGTCTGCGGTATCATGGATATCCTTCAGATGCATTTGGTATCGCCGCTCCTTCCACCGACATCATTACGCGACTCAACGGTGATGCAGATCGACTTGTGTGTGGGTGATGGGTTGCTGAACATGCGCGTACAGTTTAACCGTTTGACTGCTGATTGTTGTGCAGAGGACATATTCCAAGGGTTATATCCCTGGACATAATTAATATTTTGAAAACAATTTGACTGGAAGTTGTTGGTGGCTAAGTCACCAGTGATTTTAATTCAAATTGTTTTTAGAATATTCAGCAAGTCAAGAGTTTTGCTCATTGAAATTATTGTTTGGTGGCTTGCAGTAGCGAGACAGTTCCTTAGTCTCGTCGCGAAGATTTGCGAGACATCTGCAATAATTGTGTCCGTCTGTCTGTCTGTTTGTTTGTCTGTGTGTCTGTCTGTCTGTCTGTCTGTCTGTCTGTCTGCCTGCCTGTCTGCCTGCCGGCCTGCATGCCTGATGCATGCCTGCATGCCTGTCTGTCTGCCTGCCTGCCTGCCTGCCTGCCTGCCTGCCTGCATGCCTGCCTGTCTGTCTGCCTGCCTGCCTGCCTGCCTGCCTGCCTGCCTGCCTACCTACCTGCCTGCCTGCCTGCCTGCCTACCTGCATGCCTGCCTGCCTGCCTGCCTGCCTGCCTGCCTGCCTGTATGTCTGTCTGTCTGTCTGGCTGTATGTATGTCTGTCAGTCTGTTTGTATGTTTGTATGTTTGTATGTTTGTATGTTTGTATGTTTGTATGTTTGTATGTTTGTATGTTTGTATGTTTGTATGTTTGTATGTGTGTATGTTTGTATGTTTGTATGTTTGTATGTTTGTCTGCCTGCCTGCCTGTCTGCCCACATGCATGCATGCCTGCTTGCATGATTCCTAACTTGCCTGCTTGCCTGCTTGCCTGCTTGCCTGCTTGCCTGCTTGCCTGCTTGCCTGCTCGCCTGCTTGCCTGCTCGCCTGCTTGCATGTTTGCCTTCATTCCGGCCTGTATAGCGCATGTGTGAGGTCACTTCCCAGTGAGACTCTTCAACTTCTATCAGAGTGAACCTCATCAGCCTTGGATGGACGATTGTGCGTGGCGCACTACCACTCTCCTCCGTATGTTTGGCCAATGTGTTTCAAATTATCCTCGTCATAGCTTCCTGTCTGCACTCTTCAACATACTTTCCTGCCAGTGTTTCATATTGCTACAGTCTTCATCATATCTTCCTGGCAGTGTGTCATATTGCTACAGTCTTCATCATACCTTCCTTCCGGTGTGTCATATTGCTATACTCTTCACATACCTTCCTATCAGTGTTTCATTTAGCTATACTCTTCATCATACCTTCCAGCCAGTGTTTCATATTGCTATACTCTTCACATACCTTCTTATCAGTGTTTCATATTGCTATGCTCTTCAGCATACCTTCCTGACAGTGTTTTATATTGCTACAGTCTCCACCCTACCTTCTTGTCAGTGTTTCATATTGCTATGCTCGCCATCATACGTTCCTGTCAGTGGTTCATATTACTATGCTCTTCAACATACCTTCCTGTCAGTAATCATATTGCTCCAGTCTCCATCACACCTTCTTATCAGTGTTTCATATTGCTACACTCTTCAACATACCTTCCTGTCAGTGTTTCATATTGCTACATTCTTCATCATACCTTCCTGTCAGTCTTTCATATTGCCATACCCGTCAACTTCTATACTCATGACTGTGTTTCTTATCGGCAAACTCATCCCCAGACTGTCCTGAGTATATTTAATATAGGCACGATAGGCAGCATACCTTCCTGAAAGTGGTTCATATTATATTGCTCCATTCGTCATCGAGTTTTCTGATAGTGTTTCATGTTGCTAAGCTCTCATCCCCAGGTAAATATATCGTCAGCGGCAAAGGGAATCCAATAACGCATAGTCTGTTGGGCATGCACTTGTGATAACGAGGGTTGTGAGCGCCTCAGAAGACCCACGTCAATGGACACATCCATAGCGGCACGACTCTATCAATTACACTTTGCAAACTGATTCCAGTTATGGTCAATCGATCACAGTAATGCTGGAGGGTAGTATTCCTGTTAATATTGCATACTGCATTGCTGCAATTATCATGGAATAGTGGTGATAATAAACGAATATGTATTTCATTTCGTCTTTAGTACTTTAAGTAGGATGGATTTCTTTTAACCCTTCCATGGCGAAACTAGCCAACCCTGCCTCTGGACTGGTCCTGAGGAATACCACTTTGCAGGTCAATAGATACCTATTTTAGTTCCCAATCCCACCGTACAGATGTTGCAATAAAATATGTTTAAACATTTTTTTTTAAAATAATTACTACTGGAATGACTGACTAGAAAACTAAACCAGTCATTCCAGTGATAAATGTTAAAATATAATATTTTCGTAGCCTGAAAATGGATTTATTTTTATTTTTCCTGACAAATTTTACCATTATGGTCACGACGACCCGCGGGTCGCGTCAGATTATTCACCGTCCATCTCTTTCTCACTCTCTCTCTCTCTCTCTCTCTCTCTCTCTCTCTCTCTCTCTCTCTCTCTCTCTCTCTATCTTCGCCCTCTCTGCCCCTCCACTAACAGTCTAATGATGGATCATGCTAAATGCACTTATAGCGCCATTGTCAAATACAACTCTGTTCAAGTATCCAATTGTGACCGGGGGTGGGGGGCGACCTCCCGAGGCACGCCATGGTCAATACCACGTCCCTCTTGCCGCGACTCTATTAATTACACGTTAGAAGTACTACAAATTGATTCCAGTTACAGCCATTCGATCCGCGTATAGCGAAAACTAACTTAATTTAGAGTTAACACCTATATTGCGTACCCGGTCGAAACAGACCTATGCTCTGGTGTTGAGGAATAGCAATGTGCAGGCCAAGAGAAGTCTATTTTTTGCAAATTACCACATGACTGACTGGCTAGAAAACCGAGCCAGTCATCCCAATGATACATTTTCAAAAATGATCTCTTAGCCTGCAAATGGATAATTCAATATTTTGATATTCTTAGAAGAAATGTAGCCATTAGAAACATTAAATAGCCCCTGATTGAAGCCCACTAATGTCCGTAACAGACTTGATGTGAGCTTGTCCGGGGTGCTATATACTGCATATGTATTTATTGATCTTTTTAACCACGTAACGCACACATGTGTTCAATACAATTTTAATTAATCCTTTAACACTCATTCATTTGTGGACAAAGAGGAGAATAGTTGTGAACATTTACCACTGGAATAATCGCCTATGTATCCATCACCGTGCCACAGCTGTGTACTCTACATACTCGAAATATACAAATAAAGAGATCCACGGAACCATACAAACCCCACGCAGCGATGATATAATCGAACTGATGCACTTCGTCAAAGACTTCAAGACATGAGTGTTGCGTCACGACAGGCGAGATTAAGTCAATCAAGTTCTAACCATGTCAAGTCATAAAAAGGAAGCCTATTCCGCTTAGAAATGCTGTCAGTGGCGTTGAGTATCTTACCGTGATACCGTGGGATGTGAGCTCTTCCTACGACCCATGTTCATTACCACATCGCTGTTGACTCAATCATGCACACTCTAGAATGGACCTTTCCATTTTTAGCTATGCCCCGCCCATCACTAGCTAAGCTCCATCCACACCTCTCCGTGTTGGGATTGATCGATCCACGAATGTCCTAGCTATCAATTTCCTGAAAAATATGCAGGGAAGGTGTTGAATATTTTGTAACAAATTTGACTGGGTGCTGTTTCTGCCTATGGCAGCAACAGCGCCCAGTCAAATTAGTTTCAAAATATTCAACAGAATATTTATTAAATAGTAAAAGCAAACAATTTGTGCAACAACGCATAGACCGTCTTCAAATATGCGTTCGTGACGTACTTATCGACGTCATTCATGACGTCATTCATTACGATGTCATCGTACACATCGCGTAGTTCATTATGACATCATATGATGGGTGGGTACTCTGTAAAGGTGAATTGTTGCACATGTCAATCGATCAACGTAATTTCTTAGGACGATTTCCATACGTTCCACGTGCATGGTGATTGCAGTAAGATTGCACTGCTAGGAGAGATCTCATTTGATATTAGTTGTTGCCACGACGCACTGTAAAAAATTCAATGAAAATCACAAGGAAATTGTGATAATTATGCAATTCTATAATAGACAATAGTTTGTATCTCGAACATGTTCATAGCTCATAGATAATATAAACACACTTGTTTAAATCTGAAGCCGGTTAATGTTACAAATTTAATATCAAATGGAAGCTCGTTTAATACCATCAATGTTCCAAGATAACAGACGAATCAAGTTTTAGTTGTTCCTCGCCTTTCTTTAGCTAACTAAGCTCCACCCACGCTTTATCTGTGTTGGGGTCAATCGATTCATGCACTCTCTGAATCTCAATTTCAAGAAAGCGCCCAGTCAAATTAGTTTTGAAATATTCAACAGCGTGTTTATTACATAGAAAAGCCATACAATTCGTACAATAACGCTTAGTCCGTCATGAATTAAGCGCTCATGATGATCCTAGCTGCGTAACTCATCACTTAATTGAGTATTGCATCATCCTACATGTCACATACGGTAGGTGAGTATGACGTCATATGATTGGTGGATAGACTAGAATCCTATATTGCTACGAAATTCACTACAGCTGACAGATAAGTAAACTTGTTTCCAAACTAAAGTAAACTCTACTGTTGAACACACTCCCAACCGCCCCCACACACCCACCCACCCACCCAACACCCGCACCTCACTCAACCCCGGCAGCAATGGATTTCAATCGAATTAAGTTCAAGATATTCAACATATTACCATGTTTACATCATGTTCAAAATTGTACTAACTATCAAGTTCCTGCTTTTGTTTTGGAATCGTGTTAACTGCTATGAGCCGTATTGTATTATTAACAACAATCTGCTGTATCAGACTGAATGCGATGTCCACACGCTCATATGGAATGCAGGGGTGCACCACAGTCTGCTCGTGGTCTCTCTAGTAGTGTCCCTGGGCCCATGTTCCAGAAGCTATCATTAGGATCGCGATAGCGTTACACTCATGTTATGCTATTGGAGTAACGGTATCGCTAACATAACGATAGCTTCGGGAACATGGGCCCTGGTTCGTTTGTCAGAATGGGTACACGATCATTAGAAACTTGGGTAAAATTCTTCAAACGGCGCTATATGCTCCCACTCATGCTTATAAAAAAATCGGGTGTACGAACAGGGACACGTTAGAGGGGATACTACACAATCGGCCGCGTCTCGTATATGCCTGCACACCAGTGAGATAAATCACTTTTATGGTCATGTAACTTTGAGAACTTGCCGGTTATCCATCTTTGTCAGATTCTTAAATACTAGAAGCAGATAAACAAACAGACGGGCAGAAACTCATACAATACGTCCCCAACCCCACCCCCACCGCGGTGATGGTAATAATCGAGCTGGTGCACTTCATCAAAGATAATTAGTCTGCCAGCAGAGTGGCAAAATTTAGCTTGGCCCATAATTCCCGGGTAAAGTTTGTTTATGTTTTAGGTGTATACAATGATATCCAGGTGGGTGTGGGATTGTCACGCTTGAGCAATTTGAAAAATCCAAGGTGGGCACTAGAAAACCAGCGAAAATTGAGAAATTCTCTTATCTCAAATACCAAAACACAAATAACATGGACACGTGACTGAAGTATCGTTTTCCAGGTGTTTAAACCTCCAGAATTCATTGGACACTATTTAATTGCTAAAATGTAGAGAAATCGAGATATGATTTTGTTTATAGAAGATGACTGGCATTGTTGGGATATTACTCAGTAACGTTATGTTTCTTGCAGCTGAATAATGAAGTTTGGAGTTTAATGAAATTTGAGAAAGCCATGCTCTCTCTCGCGTGGACCAGCATGAATACACTCCATCAGCAAAGCAAGCAAAGCATTTAGAGATGGTCTACATGTTGATCTGGACGGAAAATTTGTTGAAAAAGTGACACTTCTCAACGAACAAAAGAATGCCGTTCATATATATATATAATGGGCATGGTTATTGCATATAACCTTCATTAGCGGAACGTGCTTCTCCGTTGCACTATATTGCTGAATTGTGCTAATTCTTTTATTCTGAAGTGGAAATTGAACAAGTGATTCATACATGTGCTAATAAATATATATTCGAAAAGATGGAGAAACGCATACGTGTTCAAATCTACCCACTCGGAGCATGACAGAAAACAATATAAACAGTACTTATTAGAGAAATGTGAAGCTCATGGAAATAGCTGGCAAATGAGATCGGTGCTCGGCTGTAAGGTACATTGAATGATTTGTATACAGCGGAGGCTATATACCACACAGATTGTATGTTTCTTGGTAATATAAATCTTGAATATGAAGAGCATGGGACCTTGTCACCAGAGTAATAAGAAGATGTAGCTCTGGCACATGTAGTAAATACTATTAATGGCGATACACATCGCATATGGAATCCCATTGAATTATTCCAGAGGTACACAATTTATTGATACGGCCAAATTTATAGCAGAGTTTGTAGGCCAAGTTCATGTAATCTTCTCAGAAGCTGAGCAGCAACAATATCAGTGATGTCTCTTTTCTTCGCTGCAGGGCGGTATGCCTTGTATTACGTAAACTCAATCGAAAGCGTTCCTGAAGAGGTTCGTAGACATGTTATGCATGGCGAGTATTCAGTGCACCATAGCATTGGATTGCTAGATGGCATACAGAAGAATATGGCACTTGAAACAACCTTAATGAGATATGGTCATGGTCGTTTCGAGATAATCCATCACAATTAAGCTTAAGACATAGGCGTGCAGTTTAGATACCTGCAGTAGCATCGTGCATGACTTAAGTCTGATGAGGGAAAAGGCACAACCTCATTCTCAAACCTTTCACAAGAAGGAAACAGATGGCAGAATCAAGGATGATGCATACGGCAGGATGAAATTTCAAGAAAAATTGCAGTTTTGTATAGATCAGCTGGAACCCTACTCAACACCAAGTTGGTATAGTTAATATTCATTACGGGAGAATTGTCACTCACTCGTTTGTGAATAAATGCTGACAATTCATTCATTCCAATGGGGTCATTTGACAAAAGCTGGTCAGATGGATTTTATGACAAAATATCATAGAGAGTGAACACCATAACATTTTCACATAAGCGTGTCAATGTTAGTGATGCGAAGATATTCAACACTGACGTCATCTACGCGCAGGTTATGGTCTAGCACCCTACACTGCGTCTATGTTCGAGGAAAATGGGTATATATGTGAAGCCAAAACAATGTGTAATCTGAAAAATGCACTGAAAGTACAATCACCAAGCCAACTTGCAAACAATGATATAGAGGCAAAATTTCTAGATTGGGGTACGGTCCTCTGGGTTGTGGCATTGGTAGCAACTCGTACAGTGCAGGACTATCTAGACATGTTCCGCAGCTACATTTACCATCATTTGAAGAAGACGTGGCTGAGGGACGGGAGCCAGAGGAAACTACACATTGCGCAATACCACTGATTTGTCTTCACAGAACATAATAGTGACAGTGATCACCAACAAGCCCAACTGATCGACCTCATATATGAAGATAATGCATTACATATGGAAGACTTCCTGAATCGCATGCTTATTTACACTGGAAAGGTCCTGGCCGAGATAAACCGCAGTGTATTTATTCAGATGAGCCGATATGGCGTCAACTCACATGGAAGGAGATACTCTCACTGTGCAACAAGTAGCAAATGTAGGATCGGGAGCTTGGCTTGTAGTAGCAGATGGCACAGGCATAATTGTCCTTTCGTGGAATTCTTTTTATCATGATGATATTTCTGGCCATGGCATGGTGGCTTTTTCAGCTCAGGGCCATGTACCTATTGATATTAACTTAACTGTAGAAAACACTGTACTATTATTACAGACTTATTACATACTCATGGCCTCACTATGTGCGATACTGTGGAATCATACTTTGGAACTGCCAATGGCATAGCACTTAATTTGCTGAAATGTAGCCAGCATTCTCTTGGCTAGTTAGGTAATACTACCATACATGTATCCGATGTCATACTTCAAGCCACATCATATATATTAAGACTCCATGGGCAGTCTCCGTGTTATTGCTTGACCGAAGTACATCCGAAAATGTGATCATCGAAAGTGTGTTGAAGTATGGCTTGTGATCCAAAGATTATTTCTTTGCCTCCCACTAATGAAGTCTTCAGGAAAAATCTCCCGTGCTCACTGTCAAAGGTACTGTATGGAACCATACATTGGAACAACCTCCACTGAAGCTGGATCAACTGGACATGGCTGTACATGACAAGAATGGTCTATATCACTTAACACGGCTCTAATTCCAGAAGATATCATATCGCTCCAATGGATTTGCTCAAATTGATAAGATGATCCTGTGATAGTGAGCTATCTGGTAAAGCACTGCCTGATTGCAGGCATTCAAAGCTTGTGTTTACTGGCTTCTGTTCCTGCCAGCGGGGATCAGAGTGTTGTTTGCGATCAGACTAAGCCCACTGGGTAGATGGTGATGATGACTAACGGCATCGGACTAACTAGTTCTAGAATGGCACAGTTGAAATGCAATAATAGGTTCGGTGCCAAATATAGAGAAACTTCGGAGCGGATAGTATGCAATCGGTCAATCTCACATGCTGTCCAAGCACTGGTGGTACACATTATTTCACTTTTATGGCCAGACTCTCCTCGGACATCGGAGAGTCAAATGTTAATAGGCGCTAGCAGTGTAAAAAGCAATTGTAGACATCGTTAGAGCTATCAGTTATGCTGGAGGAAATTCCCTGATGCGCTATTTATAATTTGTAAATACGTCTATTATAATACTAATTGCGGAAACGACTCAATTCCATCGATGTTTATATGTGGCCAGGGGCCTCTGTGTGTAGTAAAGTGTAATGCCATATAGACATATAACTGGTTCTGTATGGTTGGTGTTTCTGTGAAGCAAACATCGTTATCTATGAAATGGTAGATAGAGCGAGAGAGAGAGAGAGAGAGAGAGAGAGAGAGAGAGAGAGAAGCGGGTAGGGGTTGTGAGGGTAGTCAGAGACGGGGAGGGAGAGAAAAAGAAAGAGAGAGAGCGCGTGTTGGGGAGGGAGGTTTAAAGGACGCGGGAGAGAGATGCGGGGAGAGAGCTAGAGTGTGAGATGGAGAGGGAGGGGAGCATGAGGGGCATATTGATGGAGAAAGAGAGTGAGAAATAGAGTGAAAGAGAGTGAGCGAGAGAGGGAGGCGGAGAGGGAGGGAGATAGGGAGATAGGGAGAAAAGGGAGCGAGAGGGGGAGAGGAAAGGAAGGAAAAGGTAGAAAGAGAAAGAGGCGGGTGAGAGAGAACGAGAGGGAGAGAGCTAGGAGGAGAGCCTGAGCAGTGTGGTATATGCGACTAGGAAAGGAATGGAGAGAGGCACCGCTAATTGAGGGATTCATATCTAGTTACACCCCCTCCATCTTGAGTTAATCTGGGACAACGTTTTCTGCGTGTTGCAATAGATATGAAATGCTGAAAACTGAATTCCCAGAATCTAACTCGCAAGGTAATTATACAGATATGATGTTGACTATTTTGAAACTAATCCGACTGGAGCTGTTATTGCCGAACTTGCTGTGCAAGAGGATTTCCAGAGGTTAATATTCATAATGTTGAACCATGTCCATCAAATCACAGATATCATCTAAACGTATTTGATCTGTCTAAGCACGTCCCGCTAATTCACTGCCTCTTAATGAGACCATCATGTCTTGATTGTTGCAGCTTCCAGGTTGTCGCAAGAATGATGATTTAATTTGACGATTACACATTGTAAAGGACAATGACGCTCTTTATTATCGCGTTCATTGGAACCAAGAAATAATAAATCTACACATTATCTGATGATGAGTCAGTAGGCGAGGAAAATTCATCATTATCTCTTACACAAACTGCTATATTCCATCATTGAACGTCTACTTGATCGAATATTAATGGATGAATCCACATTCAGCTTCCCCGTCCTTCTCTAGCTAAGCCCCGCCTCCGCTTTGTCCGCGATGGAACTGATCTAACCATGAAATTCCTGAATCTTAGTTTCCAGAAGACTACAGTCAAGCTGTTGACTACTTTGAAACTAATTAAACGCGGTGTTGTTGATGCTTATAGTAGTACCAGAGCCAAGGAAAAGTAGCGTCCACATATTAACATGCTGGTTACTATGTAGTAAAGGCATACAATTCGTAAACATGACAGGACCTTTAGCGGTTCATAACCGACTTAGTAGCCATGCCATTAATTGCGCATATTTTGATTGCTACGTCGATCTGCATGTGACGTAATTCATTAGGACGTCATAGACGCGAGTGACAGCTTGCTTTTAACTAATATCGGGAGGGCGGAATTGGACAATTATCTTGCTATATGGCGCTAATTAAATGTATCCCTAACAACACTGTTTACTTTGCTGGTACTGGACCAATACCAGCCCAGTAACCTGAATTGGCAGGGAGTATGGCGCATTGTGTCGTCAGTGGTGTGTAGTGCCGTATAGATTGAAGGCATGTGTATATGTGTATCCTCGCACATGCATGTGTACGTGTCGTTATGTACATCTGTATGTTTCGCAAAATTGTTCACATGGTATACACCGAGTGTAATGGCTGGTCACAATATTGATCTTAATGATTGCTCAGTAAGATGATTTAATCATGTGACCGATGCTTGAGTATCCGTGCCATATTTTAAAGTTTATCTGGAGTATTTTATCCAATTTTAATGCACCAAGTGCCACCCTTCATATAGATCTAGGCATCTTTATAACACTTGTAACAATTAATTTCTCTCGTGCCACACGCATGGGCATGTGCACAATGGGGGTCACATTTGCGATATTATGGTAACCGAAGTATGAACCCAGTTTACCTTTACCCCGTCCATCTCTAGCTAAGCTCCACCCACGCTTTTCCCGTGTTGAGATCGATCGCTTGTCCGATCCCTGCACTGCCTGAATCTCAATCGCATGAAAACTATACAGGTGAGCTGTTGAATGTTTAAAACTAATTTAGCTATGGCAGCAGCAGCGCCCAGTCAAGTTAGTTTCAACATATTCAACATAACGTTGGCTAAAGAGTAAAGATATACTATTCGTACAACCTGACGGACTATTAAGCGTTTTTGACGGACTTAATCACGGCATTCATGATGTAATAGATTATGACGTCAGCATATATGCGTAGTTTATAATGACGTCTTTTGATTGCATGGGAGACTCTGTGTAAAGCCATCTGCAATTCCTACTTTCATACAGCTGATATATTGCGAGACGGTGCCGTATTTCCTTCAATACCTGAATTCTCTTCCATGGCTGAGCCGAGTTAGCTATACCATGTTACCACGCAATTTCCCCTCTTGGCAACAAGCACGGACCTCCCCGTGGATATTTACCCCTACCGAGAAACCACATCCTTGAACATCCTGGAGTGCATACCCGCATGGAAGTCAGCAATTGAACCGTGAAAATGGGCATGGTTGTTGCATATAACCTTCATTAGCGGAACGTGCTTCTCCGTTGCACTATATTGCTGAATTCTGCTAATTCTTTTATTCTGAAGTGGAAATTGAACAAGTGATTCATACATGTGCTAATAATGGTGTTTCTAATGTAATTCATACGAGACATATACTGCTCGGTTGACCCATACGTCTACAAAGGTGTGTCCCCTAAGATTTTTAACAGATTCATCTATCAAATCGCATGTCCTTTCGTCGCTGGTCCATTTGCTCTTCATCAAATTATATTGCTACGTTTGACAAAGTGGAATACTGGCAATAATCGTCTTCATAATACGTCATGTATTTTCTCTGTGATACGTGTTCATTGTGTAGTTACTTTAGTGGCCGAGCTGACCATTTCATGGAGCATCCACGCAAAGGCATTGGCAATGCTAAGTCACGGATATTTCATAGTCTGGACGATTGTACTTTATGTTAGTTTTATCTATAATGGCTTCAAGTTAACACATTACACGACAAAAAGTTTTGAAGTAATTAATAACGTTTTCTCACGCAAAGAAGCATTTAGACATGCCGGGCCTTTCTCCCTTGCCATTAGCCGGTGGATAAGCGAACGGCAGCAGCTGATGAAACCAATACTGAGACTTATAAATGAGGAAAATACGGCATGCAGCATCGTAAGTAATTTCGAATCTACAGAAATTGGCCCGCGTTCTTGCTAGGGAAACGTGCCACATTTGCTATCTGAAGGGGAGACTTCTTCTGATGCCAAAGATGTCGTGCCGATTAGCAAACATAAGATAAAATACAGACGTGTATTTATCCTGGGTCCCTGTAAATCTGTCACTAGTGACAGGACTGTGAGATGTGCGCCTCTTAATGACGCCATTATAAAACGTTCTGTTACTCCTACTTCAATTCGGAGACTGATTTGGCATAAATAGTCCAGGAAGACTACAGTACAAAAGACAGTTCTGCACAAATAATAAACGATCGGCAATCATTCAGATTTACAGAGCGACATATATTTATGCGAAACTAATTGTACTACATCATTGATTGCAACTGATAATGTCTCCAAAATATCAGCATTTGATGAATCAGCGACGAACGAATCAAGGAACCACTATTATATAATGAAGGACGTCAGAAAACCGCATAGAGGGGACAAAGAGTTGTGCGGAGGATTTTGTTTCCTTGACAGGGCCGGGTATTGCTAGTTCTTCCATGTACTGCCTATTGCCACCAATTTGACTATATGGCTTTTTGCAATAGAGATTCGTTGGATTAAAGGTTGACTATATTATGTTTATGGATAAATGGAGGATTCCAATTTTTCAGTCACTAACATGACGTCACAGTCGCTTACGTGACGTGTAGGCTGAAGTCATAATCAATTACGTCATGAATGACTAGATCTTGTCCATCTTAAACGCTCAATACTCCGTCAGTCTCTACACATTGTATGTCTTTACTATTTAATAAAGATGCTGGTGTTTGGCTGCAAAAAAACCCAGTCAAATTAGTTTCAAAATATTCAACAGCTTACCTGTATAGTTTTCTGGAAATTGATAACCAGCGAGTTCAGGGATTTATCCATCCAATACAGGCGACGTGTTGGTGGAGCTTAACTGAGGATGGGCGAGGCATATCGAAAACTGAATTCCTCCATTGTCAGGAAATCACCACAAATTGAAAAGAACTTGGATTAGTAGCTTCTTAGCATTGTAATGGGTTGCCATATGTTACAAGTGCTATGGATATGTTTTATATGGAAGCTACAACAGCTTTGTCATGCCAATGCAGTACAGGTAGCTTACCTTACCTTACCTCAGAGCGCAGATGCTTATGCGCAGCTCGTTAGTGGTTGGTGGGGTAGGAGCACCACTCAAATTACGCTATATCGGCGTTATATGACATGAACATAAAAAAGATTTCTGGTGGCGAGGTTACTTAAGAACTACATTAATTATAGCTAATTAGGCGTCGCGTGTCATCACTAAAGAGCGGATTAATATTAGAAAATGGTGTATTAAGGTTACTAAAGAAAGGACCAAATGTCACGCAGCGGCGGGTTCTCAAGCTTAACTATTTTAATGAGGACATTATATAATCCACTGACAATAACGAGCAGTAACTAGTACTCCTAAATCTCAGATGCAATGTATGCTACACTTGCACGATGGCACGACGCTCTAAACAATTTTCAATACGTTTAGAAATATTCAGAATCCCATGAACTCGGGAAAGAATACATTCACTGTTTGGTTATTGTTCATGTGCGCTTCATAATGGAGCGTTATGTTTGCTCAATGTATTTCTAGCTTTTCTCCGCCTAGTTCTAGCTAAACTCCACCCAGGTGTTCCCATATAATTGTTTTGGCATCAGACTACAATGCAGGAATCCAGTTTTAGCAATGCCCCGCTAAGCTCCACTCACACTACTTCCGTGTTTGAATCGAGCTATCCCTGAACTCCACGACTATTAATTTCCAGAACACTGTGCAGGCAACCTGTTGAATATTTTGAAACAATGTTGGCTGGCAGCTCCCAGTAAAATTAGTTTCAAAATATTCAACACATACCTACTTCGCAATAATTAATTTCCCCTGAACGAGCGAAGATAATTCTTACAAAAGATGTTATGTATATCCAATAGATATAGTGTAGATTATTTTCGCAAAAGATATAACAAAACATAGAAACTATATTATGAACATGTTTTGCAGACGCAGAACATTATCACCTCTCTCAATGGACGAATCTGATCTGTTATTCAAGGATATGACATCATAATCAATTACGTCATATGGCGTCAAAATCTATTACGTCACATATATGCTGACGTCACAATCATAAATAACAGAGAATACTCCTTTATGGAGCTGCACTAGTCCGCCAAGTGTACGAATGTAATGCCTTTGATGGATTTACTATTTAATAAGTCATGTTGAATTATTTCAAATTAATTTGACTGGGCGTCGTTACTGCAGCACCTTCGCCCAGTCAAATTAGTATCACAATAAGCCACAGCTTACCAGTATAGTTACCTTGAGAATGCATGGTTCGATCGAACAAAACACCGACACAGCGTGGGTGGAGCTTAGATACACAATTGAACCCTCTATCCATTTATCACGAGCTCTCATCAATGTAGTTATATGGTGTATTGATTGAACAATGCGAATCCCGTGGAAATAATTGGCATGCATCGGCTAGCCTTTCAACTTGGCGGGCTATATTTTCCGGACCAATGTGAAATTTTTGGAATAGTTTGGCACAATTGGGATATTTCTTTTGCGAAAATAAATTATAGACTAAGGACACTACTTCTCAGTATCCGTTGTCACCTTTTAATTAGATGAATACGGTTAAACAGCTTGATATAAACCCCAAACGTGAAACATAGCACGTAAAATGTAATACATATTTACCAGATATGAACATAACGAGCAACTACTAGGGAACTAACTTACAAGAAGAACATGTATATCATTATTGAGTACTTTCAAGAGGGTTGCTGGGACGACAGATGCACACGGATGCATTGAATTGAAACCTATCTATGGGCAATGCACTTGGATTTAAATAGAGAGGTATCATAACAATATCGCTAACCGTGATAACACTAGTCTTTATGACAACAGTTGTGCAGACGTATCCGCACAATATTATATGTATTCATTGGCATACTCTTTGCTATATATTTATCATTGACGGGCATTCCTTTTCGTAACCAGTGGATCATTATTGCAAGAATATCGGACATACCTACTGTTGTACATATTACTGCTGCAACACGGACGGGGTGGGCGGGTGGATGTGTGCGTGCCTGCATGTGTGCGTGCGTGCGTGCGTTCGTGCGTGCGTGCGTATGTGTGCGTGCGTGCGTGTGTGTGTGCGTGTGCGCGTGTGTGTACAAATGTAGACTCACTCGCCCAATTCCCCCCCCCCCATTGACATCGCTACATCTATTTAGTTCAATACATATGTGGCGATATGAAAAATACAGCGGTAAAGTTACAAAATTAGTATTCTCTTGGACTGCCAAATTATAAATTAAAATTGTCTTCAAATGTCATCCACAACAGTTCAAAAGTGGTGACATGTCACAAAGCAAATAATGGAGAAATCCAGTTTTTGCTATAACACGCTCATCTCTAACTAAGCTTTACCTACGATGTGCATGTGTTGCGATCGATCGATCCCTGCCATCTCTGAATCTCCGTTTCCAGTAAACTATACAGGTAAGCTGTAGAATAGTTTACAACTAATTCACCCAGTAAATTAGTTTCAAAATATTCTACCGCATCTTTATTAAACTGCACAGGCATACAAATCGTACAACTTGGCTGATTATTACACGTTTAAGACAGAGTAATTCGAGTTATCCATGATGTAATTGGTTATGGCCTACAACCTTTTATATGCGATTAATTTACCTTTAATAAAATTGCCGTGCATACATACGAAACTGTTCATTAAAATATACGTTCATAATATGCCACGATTTGACTGAGCCCTGTTTCAAATGAACAACTATCAATGATTAGACATAAACCACTGGTATATTTTCAGAAGACGGTATTTTTCTTCAGGTTGTAACAATGTCTCACCAAATGAAAGAGTAGTAGATTTACTGTCAAATATGATTTGGCAGCTTTGTGTACCCAAACGTTGGTGACGATTTAATAGAGGTAGCATTACGACCATATGTCTTAAATAACCACCATATTTTATAGTGAACACGTGATTTCCAATCTTAAAAATATGATTGACACTTGATAGTTTTGACATCAAATATGTGCTAGAAATGCATATCCTTGGTTAGAATTAGTCTAACTAGCTTGCCATAGTGTCCATAAACGAACGTTTCTATTTTCTAAATTCTCAGTCGACTGACGATAATTGGCTAATGATATTTGTAGAAAGATTCTTCCTTTTGGAAAGGAGGTTAAAGCAAAATGAATATGCTTACTTTCCTATATTCTACACGAAATCGTTTGACGTAATAGAGATTAAGTTATACATTTGTTCTGTAATTTTGAGATATTCGATTATGGAAATGTTCTGACATAGTATAACATCTTTTACCCATGTGCAGAGATTTTCTTAGCAAACCATATTTAACTCAGAGATTTGACACACAACTCTGTTACTTTATTTTTAATGTTGAATGCCAGTTTGAAGGAGGGAAACACTTTACTTGAAAAAATCCTTACGACTTCGCGGTAATACAATGATCATGCCTGGATCGATACAGTGAATCTAGAAAATAACTCTGCACACAGCAATAGATACCGAAGTGTCCATTACAAAACGAGAACCACACGCGATGATAAAAGCAGACTAACAGAGCTATTATACATTTAAGAAGCACTTAAAAGGAGGTTCGACTGAGAAGAAGATCGAAGAATATTGATGACCACACTGTATTTCAGTAAAGAGGAGAGGATTCGTGGATACACTTCATTATGTTGATCAAACAATACGGAATTTTACATTATGTGTGGACATAATAATAACATAAGGAGCTTATAGTAACCCGTGCCTTCAAGTATCATAACATGGATTATTACAACTGGTAGCTTAAGGAAGGTTGTTGTTTATAATGTGCTTTATCACAGTCAGCGGATATTGTGACATAATACAGTGGCTTCTTAATACGGATGCTCTTATGACCACACAATGTATGATTACTGTATTCTGCGGCTGTAGTAGTAGAACCATCCTACAGCCGCAAGCAGTCCTTCTTCGCTTTTGCCTACTGTGTCTTGTCCTCAGCCGAAATCCTTAGCTTCCTCAGGTCCATTCTTGACTTGAGTGTACCAATCCTGCTTTCTTGAAGTCACCTCGTAGCACGCTTAGCAGAATTATGCAATGCGGTCTTCTCTTGGCTTTTTATTTGCTGGCTCCGAGTAGGGCGAATTCCATGGCTCTCTGTACCGGTGTTTCTTTCTGGCATCCTTAGCACATGGCCAAACATGGACCATCTTTGCTGGACGATTTTTACAGACATCAGCGACGTATTACAGATCTTGTATAGTGCGTCGTTGGAAATTATTCTGTCTGGCCATCGGTGCCCAGTGGTGGTGCGTAGGTGTTTGCGGTGGCAGGCATCGAGTTTATCTAGAGCTGCCTTTGGAGCTGCCCAGCTGTTACAGTTATACAGCATCAAGGATACGCAAGTTGCATTGTAATAACGTAGCCTCTTTATCAAGGGCATCTTTGATCTATGAATCCATAACTTCCAGAAAGACTGGAAAGCTATGTTCCCTATGACGCAGCGTGCAGAAATGTCAGCAGTACTGCAAAGCAGTGAGCCCAGGATTTTACTTTTCCTCCATGGTTCGGGGCCACGAAGTGGGTGATCAGATTCTATAGTTTCATTCTTTGTCGATAGGTATATGTGGGTGAACTCTGTTTTGGATTCATTCATAAAGCGATTCTCAATTTTTAGTCTGCTTGCAGCTATTGGGAGAAGGTTTCTTTTTCTCGTCTGTGAAGTCCACATCATCAGCATATTCCATCTCTAGTGGCATGCCCAGTATTGACACTGGGGGTTTGGTTTTGTGGAACTTTCGCGCAAAGATTTCAATGCGGTAGCAAGGTAGCGGGTGAAAAGCACCGGAGATAGCCCATCTCCCTGTGCAGAGCCGATTGATGTCTCAAACTCTACAGATTCACTGACTTGACTCGTAGCCTCAGCTTGGTGTCTGCAAGCAGTAGTCTCACTAGTCGTAGCTCATCTTCATTGCAACTGGACTGGCGTAGTACATTTAAGATCTTTAAACGTGTAATTGTCTCGAATGGTCATGACATGTCAATGCCCATTGTGTGGAAGTTCCAGTGTGTGGACATGAATACCGACACATGCATGCGTTGAGCCCATACAATGTCTGCGCAGCTGCGTCCACGTTTGAAGCCACTTTGACATGATCCGTTGACGTAATCGATCTTGTCTCGGATGCGGCATAGAGTAACATTGGATAGGATTTTCCGTATGCTATTGAGGAGCACAATGGGCCGCAGATTAGCTGGGGGCCCAGCTGGCTTCTTGCGGTTGCGTAGTGCGATAAGGGTGCCTTAGCCTACAGCGTCGATGGGAAGGTGGTGCATAAAAGCATAATTGATTAGGTGCGTGATCGGTTTTGAGATAATGTCACTTGCATATTTGAATAGTCCATTGCTCATGCCATCAGGTCCAGATGCACGTCCATTTGTCAGGGCTTTAAGTGCCTTCTCAACTTCTGCTGTTTTAATTGGTGTTACTAATGGCCTGGGGTCTCCTGAGAACGAGTGTAATGGTTCATCATCGTTGTCAGTGAACTGTTCCTTGAACAATTCTCGGATCGCCTCGGCTTTTTCATGGTCAGTCCCGATAAAGTGTCCTTCAAAGTTGTGTACAGTGAGTAGTGGTACATAGTCAGTAACTCTGAGGGCTCAGGCTGCCCGAAACATTTTGTGACAGTCATCCGTGGCATCGATCAGTAATGTGGCCAGTCCATATTGTCCGGTGACGGCATGGGTGTTTGAAAACCGTATTACCACACAATTCAAGCATCTAATTGAAGCTCTATCTCCTTGGCCCGACACAGATGCCCCTTTAGGCGCTTGTGCTACATTTATTTGTCGATGTTCAATGTACGAGTGGTAGTAGTAGTAGTAGTAGTAGTAGTAGTAGTAGTAGTAGTAGTAGTAGTAGTAGTAGTAGTAGTAGTAGTAGTAGTAGTAGTAGTAGTAGTAGTAGTAGTATTAGTAGCAGCAGCAGCAGCAGCAGTAGCAGCAGCAGCAGCAGCAGCAGCAGTAGTAGTAGTAGTAGTAGTAGTAGTAGTAGTAGTATTAGTAGCAGCAGCAGCAGCAGCAGCAGCAGCAGCAGCAGCAGCAGCAGCAGCAGCAGTAGTAATAGTAGTAGTAGTAGTAGTAGTAGTAGTAGTAGTAGTAGAAGTAGTAGTAGTAGTAGTAGTAGTAGTAGTAGTAGTAGTCAGGATATAGAGGCACAGGGGGAGGGGCAAATTCGGGGGCAATATATATATATACAATTACATGACACCACACTTAGCTGGTTAGGGTCATCCATTCAAAGTGCAAGCCCATACAACTATCACGTGTTTTTATTTGTTTGTGGTACTAATTAGAGCGGTTTACGTCAATTGATTTCAGCTGCACAACTCTTGATATACTCTCTCCATTCAAACCCGAACTGAAGGTACTAACAAAAATACAAAACACAGTGTCCTGATAAATATTAGTATCATAATAAGGAAATATCTTGTTATTTACCTATCTACTATTTAACGCCGCTTATGAAATTTACAGTAAGGTCTCTGGTAATGGAAATAAAATATATTCAGCATTTTAAAGCACATGCACGCACAAATACACGAACGAACCACCCACTCACATTATGGCGCGCGTGCCCACGTGACGTATCCCTCCACGTACGCGTGCAGACCTGTACACGTATGACTGATTTTCGACATGGCGGTTGTAATATCACCTGCCGCTGTGCTGCGCGGCGCTTAGTTCAGACGCCTATACTTGCCATCCCTATGTAATGGGCTAAAGTTATGGTGATTGTTGCGGACACACTTAGCTAGAAATAATTCGAAGACATAGCATGCTACGAAATTATTATTAAAATGCTCAGGGACTATTTTCTTATGGGGTGACGACTTTTGGGGATCGTTGAACAGCGAAATGTAATCCTGTGATCAGTTTCATGATAATTAATATTATTTTGCATGGTAACTTAGTGATATGCATTAAAATTTCTTGAAATAACCATGATAGACTTATTGGTATTATCTCACTTAAGTTTAATTATCTGAGACAATGTGCTCCACGTCATCTTCATCTATAAAGGCTTCTGGCTAGCACATTAAGCAAGCCAATAGTGATAATAAAAGCTGTGAAGTAATGTACAGCATAATATCACACACTGAAGCACTTATCCCAGACAAGTCATGTTTGTTCATTAAGATGCGGTGGAGTGGAGAGCACAACGAGTTTGCCGTGATCTGAGTATGTTATCCGACACCAAACATGAAACAGAGATACAACGATAAGACAACATATTTCTATGTAGGTGATTTGTTATGCAGTTCCAGCCTTCATAACCAAGCCACGCGGCGTTCTGTTAAGGGTATCTTAGCCTACGACTGGTTTGACATATGCTATCCAAAATGTCACTTAGCGCTGGGTTTGAAGAAGAATCTTATTCTAATCGATCGATATTCATACTAATTTGGGGAGTGGACTTAGTGCGAAAGAATTCCCTTTGAGAATTTAGAACCAATTGTATTACAGAATCGCGTGTAAGGGAGACTGCGTTTCAAAACTCAATACTTTGTTGAGTTAGCGAACATAATGACAATGCAATAGTTGGATCCATGTCTAGCAATGCCATGCTCATTTCTAACACAGATCTGTTCCTGCGCTGGAATCGATTTACCACTTTGAAACCTGAATTCCCAAAGTACACATTCTATTCTGGTAACTATCCAGGTAAGGTGTTCACGATTTTGAATGCAATTTGACGTCGAACTGTTGGTGCCTATGGTAGCGCTAGCCCTAATTCAAATTAGTTTTAAAAATAATCAACAAAATGTTTATCAAATTGTAATTTCATTAAGGAGATATACTTTGTACACATTGCTGACAACCTTTTCGAGTGTAGTAACGGAGATACATCATTTTCGTTATGATATAAACTAACGTGTGTGACATATTTGATAATTACATCAGATACTCGAGTGACAGATTGGATCCCTGCACTGAAGAGTAAAATACTAATAATATTACTTGTATTGACACATGATACATTGTAGATAGTGACACGATCTAATGCATTGCTGAATGGGAATCATTAGATAAATCTTACATTCATATCACAACATTTACTGTGCCTTCACTAGAATGGACCTTTCCGGTTTTAGCTATGCTCCGCCCATCTCTAGCTAAGCTCCACCCTCGCCTCGCTCGTGTTGGTATCGATCGATCTCTGACCACCCTGACTATCAATTTCCCCAAAAAAAGTACACAGGTAAGCTGTTGAATATTATGAAACTAATTTGACCGGGTGCTGTTGCTGCCCAGTCAAATTAGTTTCAAAATATTCAACAGCATGTTTATTAAATAGCAAAGAATAACAAAGACATAAAAATCATACAACGTTTCGGACTCTGAGATTTGATGACGGTCTATATGGAACCCTTTGTGATGTAGTTATTCTGACGTTATCATGCGCGCACTGCGTTGATTATGACGTCATACGAGGTCAGATGATGGATGGATACTCTGGAAAGGTGAATTGCCATTGCCTATGAGACTTTACAATCATCTCAACATTTGACAAATCGTTCCCTCCCTGATTATGAATCTTGTGCCCATTTTCCTCCTATTCTGAAGGTGTGTAACACCCAGGAGAATGGCTCGCGCGGTAAAAAGTAAATTATTTGTGTAAAATATACACATATACATCGCCACAATTTGGATATCTCATCATATTCTCACACAATAAGGAGCTTGATCTCCCACCTGGCAAATATGCTCTTGAAATTCCAGGTTTTCCCAGGAATTAATATGGTTGTGTGAGTCAATATCCAGTGGTTTTGTTGAATAACATGAAACACCAGTTTGTTAACCACATAATAGGTCTTTGGATGAGTATTGAATCTGCTGCTTAATATAGCATCTTAGATCTCCGCCTTACAAGATATTGTGTTTACATGTGTAGCAATAGAATATTCAAGATGTATCAACATTTAATGATCAATCTCTCGCTGACATGATAATAAAATCTCGCGAAACACATATGCCTTACTTCTGTAGCCCCGGGGGGGGGGGGGGGCGCTGCGTACTCGTCCGCGGGATACCCTCGTGCCGCGACACCACACGTGCTGTTGGAGTGAGGCTGCTGGTTAGCTGCGGATCTTGGGGTTGTGGATCCCGTTTTGCGCGTCTCCGGATTATACAAAGACCAACTTCGTGAGCCCGTGGAATGTTCACATTCCAGTGGGGGCCGTGCGATCATCGTCTCGGAAGTTCAACCACTCCGTGTCCTCCCGGCTGTTTGTATCACCGGTGTGATGATTCATCTACTCGAAATAGAGTTTAGACAGTACAAAATACATAATTACTTAATGAGAGACAGACAAAAAATGCTGGTCGTTTGCTGTTATGGGAGAGAAATCAAGTACACACGGCTGAGTTGGCGAGTCGCTTAACATGGACCTCGCCAGCGGTACCTCACCAATCGCTGATCTGTATAATCAGTGAGGTATCCCCGCAAAGAAGGGTCCTAACATGGCTACTTAGCAAGTTTAATATAAACTAAATTAACCCCTAACACAAATAATATCCATCACTGGAAAATGCATATAACGCTGAAGCAGAGGAAGAGAGATGGCAAAAAGGGCCACTCTTTTGTTAAAACTATGTAAAGGAGTCAACCTAGTGAAATTATAAGTTATAGTGATGCACGCTGTATTACGTGGAGATGAGGTGGATGATTTCCGCAGAATTCATCACCGTCATCTTAGGTGAGTTAAAAGATTCTGTTTCGGTAGTTGCCACTTTATTTATGCGTTCCTTCTCCTAGACCCTATCCTATCATTTATTTTTTAGGTCCAAATCAAGCTTAATCCGCGTGGATGTGTGTTCTACATATCCTTAACATATAATCCTGACTATTAGTAAACTATAAAAATGCGGTCTTAGACGACTGGGCGGTACCTGTTGCATGGTCATCAGTACCTTATATAATTATGTTAATGCATGTAATACAAAAACGTAGTACCTATTAGTCATCGGTACGGAAAAAGTTCTAAAGTCACTGTTGTTGAATTGTCAAATATTCCGGGGCGCGAGATGGCATGATGCGAAAATTGGCTGCTAGGAAAATACCTGCAGGCAAACTGTTTGATATGGCTCACTCTCAAGAACGGTGAAGAAGAACTGTTGCGGATGCGGATGGCAATTAGCTAGTCACGTTTATTCACATAGTTAGTAATTTCAACAGTGGTTGGAAAGTTCCGTACTGGTGTCGATTTTTGTAGCTGCCATGTAATTATGAAGGGCTACAGATGAAACTTATTTGATGCAGATGCTTCCTGGCGGATCACAAGACGAGATGCACCGCATATCTCATGTGGTGCGTCAGGCAATGTCCCTAGACTGAAGTCGAATGTTCAATACTGAGCGTGATAAATGTGCGGATTTGAACTACCACTCTTTGGCGTGGTGTGGCAGATCCGGTGAGCTATCCATCGAAAGCACTACTCGTCCTACACACTTGACGAGTCTTACATCCTTGCCAAAAGCCCATCCGCAAAAGGTGTCTCTACGGTGATGGTAGTGGGAGTACCTTCCTTTAGTTTAGTTATTCCCCCCAGATGATATCCTTTCTGGGAGCTTCCAAAAACTGGGTGCGGATGCGGTGGTTATGCTCCAGAGACGAGATTGAAATCCAAACGGCTATTGGGTACCTAATCCACAGTTAGCAGTTGGCCCACGACTATGTCTGCTCTGGCCTAACACAACCACCTTCTCTCCCTTCTGATCATCTCTCGATTCTAGTTTCTTTGTTCTTTTTATACTACTGGTGACGTCACAGCTGGACCGCCACAACCAATCAGTGCGCGAGTTTCAGCGGCAGGAGGAGCGATCACGTGATACGCTATCCTCCACCATCTCCACACACACACACACACCCCCCATTCACTAAGTACATAGTTTAGAACTATTTTGAACGGAATCAAACATCGATAACTCAGCCATTTCTGGACCGATTTGAAAATGGTGAAAAGATGTGGGATCCTCGTTTCATGCTGGTAATAAATGATACCAAGAATCAACTCGGTACAAAACAAGATGCCCTTCTTCCCAACACTAACGCGCGTTAGTAGGCAATCTCTGACGCCCGCGCTAGGCGATCTCACGGACTTGTCGTCTTGAGAGCCTCTCTTATATGGCTTTATACACGCGTACTATCCTACCCAGGGGGGGGGGGGGTTCTTGGAACGTATCCAGTCCGCCTGTTCCATGCCCAGAGGGACTCGGAAGGTCCGTACCTGACCGATCGATCCACAATACAACTCAGGTAAATCGGTGATGCTGACCAACATGTTCCCTAACAGGGTATATAGTCCAAGAACAATGTATCACATACAATTCACCTATTATTTATATCAGCCAGCTTCGCTTAGCATTAGGCACATGTGGCCTTAGTTTCCGATTATAACTGCTTTTCTCTGCAGACAGAGTTCGTGCGTTATATAACCAAACTGATAGTGATACCCATTCTGTCCATTGATTCCTACATATAAAAGGCGTATAGATAAAAGCATGCCATAAACAATAATGTTCGGAGGAAATAACATTTGTATAATGGATCGTGTGCGATACGTGAGATCATGCAGATGTCAGGGAACATCATGTACATGCAGTTATTGTTACTTCGGCATTTTTCCCATTACAGCCTATTAGCCACACACGCTGTGTGTCTGCGGGACGGAGTTCAACACGTACACCAATGTCCTCATCTCCGAATCCTTCCTTCTGTTGATGTGATCCAAAAAGTTAAACCTAGTTGTGGAGTGGATACGTCTGCCTGTGAAACCGATTAATCATGAGATAATTGCAGTCCAATTTATGTCAACGCACAATACTAGAATGGCCACTCAAATTTAGTATATTGCGGTTATTATCTATTCTTGTGGAACATTTGAAACTATTTCTACCTTTGGCGCTGTGTATGCAGGAATAAAGGCTTGGTATAAAATCCAAGCATGAGTGTGACATGCTATAGTTGCCACTAAAGGCCCATTCAAACCGAACCAGTGTATGCGACACAGACGGTTTTCTTAATTAGTAGTAATATCCACGCACAATGTGAGAGACGAGCAGCACAACAGTCTCTCAGCGCTAAACATTTCTGGAATTGAAAAGATGTTAATTAATGTGCGTGTATCGTAGTTACACTCTCCTCTTAGTCAATCAAAAATGTGTGTGTGGCATTTAACCTTACATGTTGCACCTTTAACTTTATAAAATATAGGATTGTGTACGCACGTCGTCTGAATTCTATTTTGCTAAGCTAACAAACAAAGACTAACAAACAACTTGACCAGCTGCCAGCCCAACCGACAAACCAACCGACATACCGGCTGATCGACGGACTGACCGACGCACTGACCAACCAACCACCCATCCAACCAAACAACCAACCAAACAACCAACTAACCAACCGACTGACCGATCAACTGGCCAACTGACCGGCATTCAGACCAGTTTGACAGACTAACATAATGACTGACCGACCGACCTTTCTGGCAGACCAACAGGCCTCGCAACTAAATATATGTCACTAGGTCTTGCATAGGAGACGTGGAACGCATTGACGTATGCATGGTTGTGTATCGGTTATTTTACCTGAGAATCGGCTAGATTGCTAGCTGTCTAGAGGTCATTTTACTTCTTAATTGGATAAGCCAAGTTGGCCTATTCCATCGCACATTTGACTCAATTATTATATGTATTTGATGCGTCCTTGGGTCATGTGCGTATTAATTAGGTAAATTCGACAACACACTCATATGACTATGTTATCTAGTTTATCGTCGTGTTTGTTAAAAACAGAATAATAAAAACAGAACGTGTTTGCACGCATACAACATACCATTTGGAGAATTGGAGTAAAAATGAGTGTGCATTTTACGGGGCTAAGCCACAGAAACCCAAGCTCCTACAACACATTGTCTTTTAATCCATCAGTGAATTATGTCATGCTATTGATTACATATCCAAGAAACACATCACTGTAACATTATTAGGCACGGGGCGCAGGTATAGGGTGTGAGTGTGTATGGGTGTGAAGGGAACATAGCAACACAGCAGTCATCAGTCGACACCGATTGAGAAAGAACTGACGCAGGACAAAAGTGATCACCCAATGTAAGTATACCGAGGACATCACCTGGATTCTCATATTCAAATTACGAATCGGTTTACAAAATTTGTGAAACACCTTTTTATTACAATTTATTTCTCAGATACACAGCCATAGTGCATATTTCAGCTGAGCCCTGGATAATGTTATTAACACTATTTATCTAGTTCGTCATTGTGTCTAGTAGGTTGAGAACAACGCTGTGAGCGAGTGCTGTGCTCTATGAGTCAATAACGAAACACTGCCATTTGGGGCGACAGCTGTGAAGAAGCACACATAGACATCCATGCAAAAAAGAATTTATGACCAATTATTAACTAGTTTAGAAACTAGTATGGAATTCATACATGACACTAAGTAATGGCATGTTTCCGCAAACACTAGCCCAAACTAATTGAAGAGCCGGGCATCTCAGTCAAGCATATGACGTCATCATCAGCTACGATTGGATGTCGGTACTATTTAATAAATCTGCTGCTGCATATGTTGCTGTTGAACAACGCCCAGTAAAAATTTTCTCAAAACATTCAACAGCTTAACTGTATAGTCGTCTGGAAATTTATAGTTCAGGGATCGATAGATCCCAACACAGGCGAAGTGTGGATGGAGATTAGCTAAGGATTAGCGGGACATAGACAAAAACTGGATTCCTCCATTATATTCCGACACACCTTTACTGAATGCAAGGTAAAAGAAGACGTTGCTTATGTTTGCAGAAATCCAGGAAATATTATTTCAGGCAAACTTTGGAATTGTTTACAAAATGTAAATGTGTGTCAATAGTTGACATTTCTCAGGAGAAATCTGACAGATATACATCTCGATATGTAGGAATTTGTTAATCCGCTAAAGCAAAAAGTGACGAATTTACCCATTTTTCCTGAAAGTCAGTAGATACAGCATTGATTTATATACTGTCTGGGCGGTTTTATAAAATCCAATCTTCGCAATTGTCCACCAAGAGAATGTATCTGTTGTTGACAGTTCTGACTATGATATACTCTATGACACTGAATTTTAGAATTGTATTAGAAATATCACTAATTTGTTCTGGGTCCCATCTGATTAGATAACTTCATTACAACGCTCTACTTCATCGGACAGCAACGTAGATTTAGTAGATCGTTACATGTCTGCCTTGGCGTCACCTAGCAGTAGATCTTGCTCGTAGAAGATCACTATGCTGTTAAAGATAGTGGTACTGTTATTGTTCAGTTACACCTAAGCATAATTATTCAAAATGATTATTAATATCTGCATTGTTAGATTACAATAAATAGCTTAATACTGCAAGATGTGATAACGAGTTAATGCGTCTAAATGTTTAATCACAGATACAGTCATAAGGTCATGAAGTATATTTTATAATTTTGTCATTTCATCATTTAATGACAAATCTTAGGGATGCAAAAATGTGAAATGGTCGCTCATTTACGGAGCATGCATGTTATGCACCAGAGTCAGGAGGTGGATATTGGTTAAACTGGGTAAAAGTGCATTCCGAATGAAAATTGTTAGGTGTAGTGTTATTTTGCTGTTTGTTTACCAGATAAATAACACCACAACCAGCAACACAGATTCCATGCTGAATTCCTCAAATCGTATGAAACCCACGCAAATGGTGAAGAAAGCGGGCATTTAAGGATTTAATCATTTGGAGTATTTATCCAAACCATGATCAGATACGGTGTGTGTATGCCTACCATAGCTTGTCATTTGGCATAATGCATCTGAGGTGTATTAAAATATGTTATTGCCTTTCAGGCACTCAACCAAATTTCATAAAGCACATAGAGCCTATATTATTTAGCTTTGCTTTCATAGACAATAAGTTTTCATTACCTCTATCTTTCTGAGCTTTCATCTGTTAATTGATTTATGTATTCGCACGGTTAATGCACGCTCCGGTTACCGCATGTATTTCAATTGAGAGCACTCTCAAAAGTGTCAGACATAGGAACTGTTTTCTAAACTATTGGTTTAAACACATGGAAACGCAAACAGAATTGACACTGTGCTATGCATTATATTCTCTTGACAAGATCCGAGAGCCTAGTCGTCTGACTGTACAGTGACCCTGTTTCTGAGTAAATTATCATTTATCGCAGAACACGTGCTTGTAAAGCGGTTAAGATTTACTTGAAAATTATAATTTGGACAATGTTTCCTGAAAATCGAGGTTTCATGAGCACGTATTCTTACTGCACATATATAAACTTAGATAAACACAAGCTTACCAACCGGATGACCATGTATTTGAAGCCTGGTGATTACACTGATACAAATTAAATAATTTATCCATGTCGAAATGTACATTACAGATTCGTGAACCTGTCTGATTGAAATTACTGGGATTATACTTTCTTTGGTCGGTGTGGTGGAGTTGCTTCATGGCCATCTCTCTATCTATGGTACTCTAGAAAACCAAGAGGCATGAATAAAATGTTAAGACAGATTCAAATTAGTAATCGAGAAGGCAGATTTAAATGACGATAAGCATGACACATGTGAAATATCACCCTATACTGAATTTCTTTACTGCATTGTGAAGATACTGAAATTAAGTTACCTATACCATGCGCACTCAATCTGAATATAATTTTATTTATATTAACATGATGACCCGAGGTCAGTATTTCACCCAATTGGTAAGATCATGTTAGTGACTTGTGATTGAATATTCGATTTATTTGTATGAGTTCCCAGTTTTCTTGGTCAGGCAACGCAGCTTGTGTCCATTCACTACCACACACGTGCTTCTTGGAGTAAGCTTAGGCCATGTTATTAATAGCTTATAAACTATTCCTCAAACGCTTTTTGGTGTCATCCTTATTTTCTGAATAGTTTTCCAACGCAACCTGTCACAAGCTCTGTCACCTCACAACATGGATGCATGCTAGCGTGTTGCTGCTGGTAGCTTTTAGTCATCCATCTCATCTATTTGACTCACAGGAGTTAGGAATGTCATGCCCAAATGCATTAATGTTTCTGGCTTCTTTTGAAGAAATATAAATATATTATTAAATTAGTATCGTCATTGTCGTTGCTGTCACAGGCACAGCTGAGTTCCTCAATTGGTCCCTGTCACTATCATTGGTACCCTTTACGAAGATCAATCTGAAATAACTATCGACAACGTGCGCACTCCTAGCAGCATGGCCTATCGACTACCTATCGGCTCTAGCATCACAAGAATGCACGATACCTATGTGTATTGCTATGCTCCAGAGGGCCATCATTCTTTCGCTTGTATATGTTTCCACACAACACATCATCATTATATGCTGCTTCCATTAACTCCAATTATTCTCCAGAGTCGTGACAAGAATTAGTGTTTATGCGCTTCGAATACATGGTGTTATCTGTGCCATGATAGAAGCATGCGCCACAGACCTGACACTATATCTCACTACCAATTTTATTATATTCATGCCAGCTTGCATAATTTGCATGCTAGCTTGCAGAACTAGATTCCATTGACTGTTGTAGCCTATTAAACCATGAATTCCAAGATTCTTAATACGGTGACTATACAGATAGACAGTTACACGATTTGAAATTAATTTTAGAGGAAGCTGTTACGTAAACGCCGCTGATTTTCGTGTTAGTATCTCGGCTTACAAGGGTTAATGAAACCAGTTCATTCTACTTACAGTTTAACACTTCGAATCCTGAAGTTCCAGTATTTATTGTAAATGTGCTGATAAACTGATGAACATTTCCGTTCCAAAATCTTAAAACCTAAAGCACACGAAAACCCTCGATAACAATGGTCAGTAGCAACTGCTGACGATTTGCGGCTTCCAAAATACATCGATAACATTGTTCACCAACAATGTGTCTAATAGTAAATCAGGCTTAATATTACCAGCAATAGTTCGGCATGTGCAGTTCTTGCGTACAAAACCACTAACGATTTTCCTTCAATTAGCGGTAGCGGTGCATTCATCTCATAGTGATTGTGGAATAATAAGAATAGTAATAATAATAATAATAATAATAATAATAACATTATATTTACTGTTATAAGCGATGTTGTCATTGGTATGAGCTGTAAGCTGTATTGGCAATATTTTAGTCAATTCAGCATAATTCTTATTGATATTTACCCAGATGATACAGTGACGAAGAGCTGCAACTGAATACGGTAAGTAATATCGATTTATTCTTGACAATGTCTTATCAGTCTTCATAAGATAGCATGAGAAAGCAGATTGAACAATGCTGTTAGACGCTATGAAGCAAATCTTAATGTGCTGTAGAGCATTAAATGACAGAGCGCGCACCGTAATATGCTGAAAGCATTTCTGTGTAATGTGATGAAATTAGAGTTATCAGGAATTATTTTGACAAGTTAAGCTAATGTCTTGTACCATTATCTGTTTCTCGTTAGATATAGACTGTGCTTAGCGTATGTGTCTCTTCAATAACTATTAGTTTATCTTATGTATAGTAATGAGTAAGATGAACTGCGTAATACGACATCGATAGTTAGAAAGTCATTTGAAGTTGGAAGTGGCAAATGCAACCAAATTTAGGAAATGACCACTACCCTTCCCGGTTTTTTCTTACTTATTGAATTTGCATCAGTGATTTAGTGGATGTGTACATTCATGAATGATTGAATTAGGTATAATGTATATATTGCTTTGTAGCCTGAGCAGGCTTTGTATTTATCATTGAAAAAGGTTCAAGTAATTGAAATTAGAATGTGCTTTCCATGCCCTCGGTTTTATTTTTATTTTATTTGGTTTTAGCTAATTAACTTAGAAATGTTTATATTTGGCAAAAATCTGTGAAAACATCATATTTTCGCGAACGCTTTACTCTGGTACTTTAAAAGTGCATATTGTCATTATGACTTAACCTGTGACTGTTTAATCATCAGCATTTATAAAAAAAAAAAAAACCAAATCTAAACAAATCTACAGGGCCAGAAAGGACTATTTTCGAAAATGTGTTGTTGGACTGACTGTCTCTGTTACGAGCCAGTCATTTCATTGGTGAAACTGTAAAACATACTTATCTCTTGACGTGTGAAAGGACATTCCCTAAGATCGCTACGAGGGCCCGTGTTGACTGGCATAACCATTATGTTTAAAACTTATTTGAAACTGACAACACCGTTACAAATATCTAAAAGAAATCGTTGAATGTGGTTGAGCAATATCCTTAAATAGGAATAATTTTCCTTGATACTATGCACATTTATTAGAGCACGCAAATCAAATCGCATAGCCCTGTTTAAGACCATATGCTCCGCCTCAACCTGGCGCAGGGGTGTAACCCACTGGGTGTCAATCCAGACATTTGGAGGGGCTAACCAGAGCATTATGCACAACGCTAATGAAATGACACTTGGAGATCGAATCAACCGAAATGGTGCTCGCCCTTGGAGGATCCGCCAGGCAGGTGCAGCACCGGGCTCCATGCCTCGAAGGAGCCCACCCTCAGCTACTGGAGGTCCCATCAACTCGTCTTGTGGAGCCAGGGGACGAGGATGGAGAGCTACTGGCCAACCGAAAGAGAAGACCAGACCCAAAGAGAACCCCACTATCAACATCATGCACTGGAACGCAGAAGGTGTTACCAACAAGAAATCAGAGCTCGAACAGTTCCTGTACGAAAACAACATCGATATCTGCTGCATCCAAGAGCCTCACCTGCAAGAAGGAAACCCATTTATGATCAGAGGTTACCAGATTTTCCGGTGTGATCAAAGAGGAAGAAAGAAAGGCGGGGTGATCACCTTGGTCCGAAACAGCGTGAACGCCAGCCAGATCAAAACATTTATGGAAGAGGCAGAATATATCAATATCAAGGTAACAACCAGCAACTCTGTGATTGACATTGTCAATTATTACTGCCCTAATGACAAGAATCACTCACTTGACACAATCCAGGTCCCGGACTGCCACTTCCTCATTGCGGGAGACTTTAATAGCCAGTCCCAGAGCTGGGGATACAGAACATTTGATAAACGAGGAGAAGACATTGAAGCATGGCAAGATGTAAAGCACCTTTTACTTGTCAACGATCCCACAGATCAGCCTACCTTCTACTCGCGCCGGTGGCACTCGACAACAACGCCGGACTTGGCATTTTGTACAGAAGACATTCACAGAAACCTAAGTAGAGTGGTCGGATCGCAGTTAGGAGGAAGCGACCACCACCCAGTCCTCATCTCTCGTAGTGGAAGTATTTCTACAAGTTCACCTCAACATCCAAGGTGGAACTAGAAAAAGGCAAATTGGAGTCTGTTCGGCATTCGTTCCAATGAGCTTACCCAAAATATAGCAGTAGAAGGGAGAAGCATCAACAATGTGGTCAAGCAATTTAATTCAAGTATCCTCAAGGCTGCCAACGAAGCGATTCCTCGAGGGTTCAGGAAAAGCTACCACCCCTACTGGACAACACAACTGCAAGCAGCACATGATAAACTAGACAAGGCCAGAGATGCAGAGGGTAATCCCTGTCATGAAAACCACTTCACGCAACAAAAACAAACTAAAGCCAGGTATCTAAAGGCCAGGCTGGAGGCCAAAAGAAGAAGCTGGAGGGAAAAGACGCAGGGTTTAATTTAGAGACAGACACCACAAAGCTATGGAGACTGAGTAAAGCACTGAATGATGAGGGTGTCGGGGGAGAGAAGATGGACAAACACTGTCAGGAAAGATGGCTGCAGATGCCTTTGCGAAGGCATATGCAAAAGAAAGCAACATTTCTATACCACGAATGCGTCAAAAACAGGTTAGAAAAGAGCAAAATGAAAGAACAGACGCCAACACTCACGATGCAATGAAGGTTGACATTAGTTTAGCAGAACTGAAGACAGCTATCCACCAATTGAAGAAGAAGAAATCTCCCGGGCCTGATGGCATTACGAATGAAATGATCCAACACCTTGGTAATGCATCTCTTCGCAAGTTGCCAGACATCTTTAATCTCAATTTTACCAATGGAGCGGTTCCTCAGTGCTGGAAGGAAGCCAGAATGACTCCAATTCTGAAAAAGGGAAGAACAAGGCGAAAGTGCTTAGCTACCGACCTATCAGTCTTACAAGCTGCATATGCAAGACCATGGAGCGCATCGTCAACCAGCGGTTGCAGTGGTACCTGGAGTCGGAGAGCATTATAGTTTCAGAGCAGGCCGGCTTCAGAAGATACAGAAGATCAAACAACACATCTTGCACAGGTCATAGAGGACACGTTTCAAGCCAAGAAGGTGATGCTAGCTGCCTTTATCGATCTGCAGACGGCACTTGACAAGGTGTGGAAGGATGGACTACTCGTGAAGATCCGGCGCACAGGCATCGGTCGCAACATGTTCCGATGGACCAAGTCATACCTACACAATCGCAGAGCTAGGGTGCTGGTGGATGGACAATCTGGACAGAATGTATTGCTGAGACAATGAGTTCCACAAGGCGGAGTATCATCACTGGTGGAGTGAGATCAACACCAATAGAAAGCGAAGGAAGGGAATGCAAGCACTGATCCAAGCTGCACAGTTCAAATCGTTCAACGACCACCCGATGAAGATCAGACAAGCACAGCTGTCACCAGGAAGACTTAAAAGATCAAGTTATGTGAAAGAGACAAATGGACTTCAAAGGAAACACCAAGAAATGTTGCCAGCACAAATAGAAGACCCAAACCACACCCTTGATCCTCCACCCTGGGAAAACAAACTAGAGAGCATAGTTATTCGCACCACAGTACCTCATCTCACAACCAAGGATGAACACAGTGATGTGAGCAAGAAGGCCCTGACCCTAGCCATGCTGGAAGAAATGTACCCTGAGGAGACATGGATAAGGATCTGCACAGATGGATCAGCTAAAGATGCAATTAGGAGCGGAGGTGCCGGACTGCACATACAGTATCCAATCGGACAACATGAGTCAGCTGCAATACCGACAGGCAAACACTGCACAAACTACAGAGTTGAAGTCGAAGCACTGGTTCATGCAGCTAATACCATCAACAGAACAGCAGACCCTATTGCACAGATTGTCTTTTTATCTGATGCCCGCTGCGTCCTTGAGGCTATCACCAAAGGTGAGCTGCTACAACTTAAAGAAGGACTACAAACCATCAAATGCTTTCGGATAGCATTGCAATGGATCCCATCACACTGTGGAGTCCAAGGAAATGAGGAAACAGACAAGAGGGCAAAGGTGGGCGCAGAAGAGAATCAGACAGAAAACATGGTTACCCATACAGAGATGAAGACTATCATCAAGTCACTCGACAGAACACCTCAATCAGAAGATGCCTACAATCATCTCTCGAGGCCAGAGCAAGTGACCATTTTTCGTCTCAGAACTGGACATAACAGACTAAACCAACGCATGTACAGGCGGTTCCACCTTACGACATCGCCCGCTTGTCATTGTGGAGAAGCAGACCAAACGACAGAGCACATACTTCAATGTTGCAGTACGTATCAGCTGCTGAGAGAAGAGATCTGGCCTTTCTCAACCTCCTTTCTTGAAAAGCTGTATTGGCATGTGGAAGAACTGCGGAAAACCACAGATTTCATCTTAAGAACGGCTCTCCAAGTGTGATACCAGCGATCGAAAAGAAGAAGAAGAAATCGCATAGCTGTACGAGATCCGACAATGCAGATCAATGCCGATCTCTTTGGAATAAGATAAAATTTCACGCGACTTGCCCTCATTGTTTATTCATCTATGAAATAGAGTCGACAGCCAGAACTTTCCCCCATCTCCATGTGTCAAAAGTGATCAGTGTGCATTATTGTATTGTGGATTGCAACGCAACTGACACATCTACACCCGAACGCACACGTGTGGCTTATTAATGTCCCACTGATTGCCGTATACAGCTATCTGCCCTGGAAACAGTATGTAAATTTGCAAACAAGACAGGAAATATGTCAAAGTGAGGATAACGTTGATTACTGAATGACCTCTATAAGCATATGGAGGCGTGTGCGCTCACGAGCTATGCTACGTATCCATGGATTGAAATAGAATATATACAGAAATTTAACTATTTTACTTGTGGTAATATCATAAATCATGTTTATGTTTATGTCTTGGGAAATATTGTTGCTGTTGTTGTAGTGGTGGAAGTGGTGGTGATTGTCGAGGTGGTCGGATAGGCAGGAATTTCTGTGGAAACGTGATTGTCATCAGCTCACTCCGTAGTGTTGGTAGTCATAATGTTATTAATATTAAACATGGGTTAATATTCATCACACGTCACTATTCCTAAAAGAAGATGCGCTTTTGCGCTAGAGTTTCTGATGTTGATATGTACGGCCAACGCTAACGACCCCATTCCTTATAAATTAATGATTTGGTCAGGCTGATGGTCCTCGGATGGGTCAGAAATTTGGAAATTGTATTTCGTTCTACCGATTGATCATCATTATGTTAATGTCAAGAACCTACAACCTAGACAGTAAATTAATTTCTGGTTTCTAAACATATTTAGTTTTTGGGAAAATTCTTAGTTGGTCATGCTGTACTAGATGTGCACAATCACAAGGCGATTAATTTTCTATATGCATACATTAGATCACACAAAGTTAATCGAATACTATCTAAATATATGCAATGCATATTACCATTGTCTGATGTCAGATTGATGTTCAACAGAATGGTCATTTTCCAAAATCCTGAATGAAAAATAAGCTCCAAGATTATTTATTGATTCACAAGAATATTGTATCTGCCGGTAAATTGTTGAGCTGATCATAATATAGTAGATAACAGATTGTGCAATGTAGGTATGCGTAGGTATGCATATATATTGCTTGATTGTATTCACTTTGTTTGATGGGCAGTATAATTGGGTACGGTAGATCAGTTTTGAAGCATAGCAGATAATAATTCTCCATATGCAATTTTGTATGCAGTTTGGACATGTTGTGAGCAAGAAAGAAATTCAACGTTAATAATTGGTCATTTGTATCAAGGTCAATGCAACCTCACATTTGGCATAGCTATTCGAAAAATATCGGCATGCCTCATAATGGCATAAGTAACCATCTGTATGTCACGACTTCAGACATAGTTTAAGTGATTCTTAATTATAACGTAGCATGTTTTGTTAAGGTGTGGATCTAAGTTGAATGGAACAGTTTTGTTCCACGGCATCATGCCATCAAATGGGATGCTGGTAACACGTACACATCTTACAACAGTATTGTTTGAAAATGCCATCATTGCATCCGCAAGATCATTCCGAGTGTTGGAATATGGCAATCATCGCACGAAATCCAACGCGCATGTACGCGAATTGATATCTTTTACCGGAAAATAAATAATCAAACACTACACAATGTGCATTATTTCTTCTCAGAATTACGGTTTTGATCAATATTAATCATGTTGGTGCTAAGCATGTCACTATACAATGAGCTGTTGTTATGGCGATTATTTGGAAACAGTATGTGTATATCTTTCAATTTTATTTTAACATTTTTAACTGGATCGATTTTGTCTAGTGAAAGCAGTTTACTAAGTATTACAAGATGGAATGGATGAAAACGAGCTTCCTGATTATGGATCGTGATGCCATGATGCGAAAAGTAACACCCTGTATTCCGAGCATGTGTTCTCCTTAGAATTCCTAGGAATAATTGAGTTAAATGAAGCGAATACATAACGGCGAAGCGACCTGCGGAAACATGTACATGAAACAGAAATCAATGGCCTCCTGTGCGAGCATAGCAATGTACAATAACAGTTAGTTCATTCCCGTCATGCGTGATGTGACTGTTGGGGTGGCCATACAAGCAGGAGTAGTCCGCAGCTGATGGAGAACTTGGACGTGCTAAGCAGTAGAAGAGTATGCAATACGTGTACCGATGATGCTGACGGTGATAGTTTTTGTTGTTGTTGTTGTTGTTGTTGTTGTTGTTGTGCTGAAGGTAACGGTAGTGGTGTTGTTGTTGTTGTTGGTGGTGGTGGTTGTGGTTGTGGTTGTGGTTGTGGTGGTGGTGGTGGTGGTGGTGCTTGTGGTAGTGGTGGTGGTGGTGGTGGTGGTGGTGGTGGTGGTGGTGGTGGTGGTGGTGGTGGTGGTGGTGGTGGTGGTGGTGGTGGTCCTCGTCGTGGTGATTCTTGCGCTGTGATGATGATGATGATGATGATGATGATGATGATGATGATGATGATGATGATGATGATGATTATGATGATGATGATGAGAAACGCATTGTTTTGTCAAGCTGTTGAAAGGAACGGTAAGGAGGGGGTGGGGGGGGGGGCGAACATGTCATGAGGTGGCAGAGGGTTTGACAGATTCCATTGTAAAGCGATTATGAAAATAAGTAAAACATGCAAGTATTTGATGAGCAGTTTATTAGCAACTTATAATATGTATTTAAGTAAATCTATATTATTCTATGAGGATAACGATACCTATTCTAGTCCACATGCTCCGGACTCGTCGAAGGCGGTCCATGTGAGGTTCTTTAGGTCCAGTAAATCCATATTTCTTGACCCCAGTACACATCGAAAGAATGATATTAATGTGCACTACATTTAGTGTGTATAAGTAATAAAATAGTTCGCATAACCACGATTTAAGGGAATCTATGTTATTAGCTCACCTAATTTTATTATGATAATGATGCCTAATTTAGAGATAGAACTGTAAACTCGAGCAGTTTTTAAGTTAAATATAAATTCATAAACAGGTGTACAGATGAAGCAGTATATTGGCTGCGTACGCTTCACGACGTATCTGCGTACCTGGGTGTGCTTGCTTACGCACCGACCTCCAATGAATTTCCCCGTTGTGTCTGGTCTGGCAATTTGTTACAATCAACGGCATTCTTCACGTCGCTTAACACGCGGTATGACCTACCTCTATTTTCAGTTATTTCTGAGAATTCCATGCGATTAAGCAGCTTATTTAATGTTGTGGATATCAACTTTAACTCATTGTAACCTCACTGACATGACCATCAACTAATTATACTGTGTCACTTGACGTATTCACTGTATTGTCTTCTGTCGATATTCTGAGTTCTTCCTGTGAAAATGCACTTAGAAAGAATGATATTAATGTGCACTACACTTAGTGCGTATGCGTCATAACATGGGCCCAGTCATGCATGATCAAGAAATTGGAGGACCGTAATAAAAATGTGTAATGTTCGACAGTATGTTACTATTCTGACCATTTAGTAAAGCATTGAACACATCACATCATGTTAATTTAAGATTATTCATATCACATATACAATGTAACTTCTACTGATTATGGGGACGATACGGTAGATGGTGACAATGCGCGATGCTAGTCCACAGGAGATAAGTTTCTCTTCATCTAAACCTCTTATTCCATTATTATTGTCTTGGTATCCCTCTTTCTCAACCAGAAACACTTTTATTACACGATATATACACATATCAAGAACTAAGTCTAAGCTATCTTTATCATTGCACGCATGCAACCCATTTGTTCTTGACTTTCATAGATAGAATGAAAATCCCGGCCTCTCGACTCAGAGGTATTCCCATATTTCCAGCGTACAACGATTGAGTATGGAATCGTTATTGCTCAAAATCAAAAGCAAAGTCGAAATAAAGTTATTTTAATTAATACATTAAATAGTGTGGCGATGGTGCTGTTGGTACTGGTGTTGGTTGTTGCGCCGCTGGTCCTGGCGGATGGAGGATTTGTAGTGTTGATTTTACGACTATATTGCTGCTGCTGTTGTTGTTGTTGTTGTTGTTGTTGTTGTTTTTGTTGTTGTTGTTGTTGTCGCTGCCGGTGCTGATTGTTTGATCGTGACGATGTCTTGGGGGTGGGGGTGGGGGTGGTGGTGGTGGGGGTGGGGTGTGGGGGGGGGGGGATCGAGGGTGGGTGGTACCTGTGGCAGCGGTGACGGGCTGTGATCCCGATCATGTTGCTGAAGCTGTTGTCATTGAATGGTTTTTGGTGTTGTCAAACTTCATAATATATATTTCCCTACAGCGCTCAGTAAATTGATGATTACCACGGTATTTCCTCTCTCTCTCTCTCTCTCTCTCTCTCTCTCTCTCCTCTCCCTCTCCCTCTCCCTCTCCCTCTCTCTCCCTCTCCCTCTCCCTCTCTCTCTCTCTCACTACGAAAAGTCCCAGCTTTCCAGTTTCTTGATATCTCAGTGATATCCATAGAATAATGGATACGGCAACATATAGATCTGTACATACATTCACATAATAAAAATAAATTCTGGAATTTGGTATTGTCCATATGATCCATGGTCCATATTTTGAAACTAATTTGACTGCGTGGTATTGCTGCCTATGGCAGCAGCAGCGCTCAGTCAAATTAGTTTCAAAATACTGAACAGTATGTTGATTAAATAGTAAAGACATACAACTCGGATAACTTGACAGAATATTAATCGTTTATGATTGACTGCATTACATCATTCATGACGCAATTGATTATAACGTCTGCCTCCATATGATGTAGTTCATAATGCCGTCATATGATTGATTGATCGATAAAGCGGATTCCCCCACCCACCTACCCCCCCCCCCACACACACAATCCGTCATTGCTCCACACACAATTGAGGTTATAGACACTGTTCATGTCTATGGAATCAAGGACAGGTAGTGTGACAATTTTTGCGTTTGGAGGGGAACTGTTTCAAAGTGATCTATGAAATTCCAAGACCAGACGGGTTTTATGATTCGTGTTCAGAAAATCCATTCGAGTAGACAGTATACCTCAGAAATAACACGTGGTTCCAAAAACACTCTTGAATATGTTGAACATCATTGGATTCTAATCGAAATAGTTTCAAAATAGTGAACCGAACATTTCTTACATCGTGTTTAAAATTGTACTAATTAACATGATTCTATTTTTGTTTTGGACACATATGTATGTATGACCTCCACTTAGTGTCTTGTGCATTTGGGCGCATTTGATGCTGCTAGGCTTGCAAAGTGATGGCTTATTATCCACAATTCAGCTGGCGCCAACACAGAATACATTGATATTCAGGCTTGCCAAACAAATACAGGTAATATTATGATTATTTTGCTCTTCAATGGACTTTTCCATTTTTAGCCATGCCTCGCCCATCACTAGCTAAGCTCCACCCACACCTCGCCGTGTTTGGATTGATCGATCCCCAAATGCCCCAGCCATCACGTTCCTGAAGACTATACAGGGAAGCTGTTGAATATTTTGTAACTAATTTGACTGGGTGCTGTTGCTGCCTATGGCAGATTATGCAAATTAGTTTCAAAATATTCAACAGAGTATTTATTAAATAGTAAAAGCAAACAATTTGTACAACAACGCATAGACCGTCTTCAAATCTCCGTTCGTGACGCACTTATCGACGCCATTCATGACGTCATTCATTATGAGGTCATTCTACACATTACGCAGTTCATTATGACGTCATCTAATGGGTGGGTACTCTGGAAAGGTGAATTGGATCGTCATCATGTTCGCAAACTCAACACAGCTCACCGTAATTTCTCGTTGACATTTTGAATATCATATGTCAAATCAGTATTCAAGCTAAGGTACCGTTAACAGGACGCTGCGTAGCTACGTGATTAATGTGTCAACTGGCCAGCTTAATCTTCTTCTAGCGCAAGATATGGACAACGGAAACACCGAATTTAGAAATGCGTTGTCTTCGCTTTTGTTTCATAATGGTTTGGCAGAAGAAATAATAACCCCACGCGGGCAAGTCCCTCGTGCTGTCCACTTCACCGGGTGCTGATAAGCCGGTGACTTGTCATGTATGTGTGCTTTATTTGGTGGCAAATGCTATACATTTCTTCAAAGTGGTCTGCAACTGTCGCTTAATATAACTCATTTACCATATTTGCAGATATCATGAAATAGATCGGCAATGGTGGCACTATGATAACCCGTCCTACATCCACATGTCTTTCAGAACCACCGCTATGCGGACCAGTAGACAGGTGGTCACTATGGACATTATTGACTTATTAGACACCAATATCTCTCACAGACGCACACCACGTAATACACAAGCAATGCATCCCACACTCTCACGGGCAGGGCTCACGAACGTAGAGTTTGAAAAAAGGTTTTAAACTTTAATTTCTAGGAATAAATACGATTTGCATTCGATGCACTTCAGAGCACTTCTGAGGAATTTAGAGTTTGTGTGTATGCGTGCGTGCTTGCGCGTGCGTGCGTGCGTGCGTGCGTGCGTGCCGGCGTGCGGGCGGGCGGGCGGGCGGGCGGCGTGCGTGCGTGCGTGCGTGCGTGCGTGCGTGCGTGCGTGCGTGCGTGCGTGCGTGCGTGCGTGCGTGCGTGCGTGCGTGCGTGCGTGCGTGCGTGCGTGCATGTGTGCGTGCATGCGTGCGCGTGCGTGCGTGTCTGTGCGTGCGTGTCTGTGCGTACGTACGTGCTTACGTGTGTGTTGGGCCGGTGGGTGGGTGGTGGGGGAGGGCCGCGAACCACCCAAAATCTTATTCTCCGTTTTTTTAAGTTCATAGGTCTGCTTCCAATCTGTCTCTTTATGATGATGATCGTACATCATAATATTTATCTCATTGACCTCAGTGTAGAGGTAGTAAATGATAGTCGATATAAATGTCGTAACGAGATATTGGCAATTAAAACTGACCTATCATCATCATCATCACCATCATCATCGTCATGATCATCATTATCATCATCGGCAGCAGCAGCAGTATCCTCCTCATCATCATCATCATCATAAGCAGCAGTATCCTCCTCCTCCTCATCTTCATCGCAATCATCATCATCATCATCATCATCATCATCATCATCATCATAAGCAGCAACATCAACGGTAACAGCAACAACAGCAGCAACAGCGGAAGCATTAGCGGAAGAAGCAGCATCATCCAGCAGCAGTGTCATCATCATCATCATCATCATCATCATCATCATCATCATCATCGTTGTCGCCGTCGTCGTCATCGTCGTCATCGTCGTCGTCGTCGTCGTCGTCATCCCCATCATCATCATAAGGAGCAGTATCCTCCTCCCCATCATCATCATAAGCAGCAACAGCAACGGGAACAGCAACAACATCAGCAGCAGCGGAAGCAGTAGCGGAAGAAGCAGCATCATCCAGCAGCAGTGTCATCATCATCATCATCATTATGATCGTCGTCATCATCATCATCATCATCATCGTCATCATCATCATCATCATCATCATCATCAGCAGCAGCAGCAGCAGCAGCAGCATCATCAGCATCATCGCCACCATTGCCACCACCATCACCAGCATGAACCGTCACCATCACAACCATTATCATCACAACCATTATCATTAGCGTCGTCGCCGTCGTCGTCATCATCATCATCATCCCCAGCAGCAGCAGCTTCCTTATCATCATTATAAGCAGCAGTATCCTCATCATCATCATCATAAACAGCAACATCAACGGTAACAGCAACAACACCAGCAGCAGCGGAGGCAGTAGCGGAAGAAGCAGCATCATCCAGCAGCAGTGTCATCATCATCATCATCATCATCATCATCATCATCGCCGTCGTCATCGTCGTCGTAGAATAGAATAGTTACACTACAGGTCACAAATTACCTAATTGAATTCCAAAATAAATAATAAAACGTACTGGTGAGGTCTTCCAATCCAATTATGTTCCAAATATTCAACAAAAGATCAATTATGTTCTACATATTCAACATAACATTTCTTGTATCGAGTTCAAAATTGTACTAACTAACAATTTTCTATTTTTGGTTGGAAGCACATCAACCTATTTGATATTTAGTGTACATATTTTAGTAGGCCTAGATTAAACCCTGTCTGTAACGGGCACATGCCTTGGCGGCAAAATGATATAAGGTCCTTAAGATGGTTGGAACACCATGACCCACAAATCCATACAGCGTGGTAAATAAATTGTAGTAAGCGACCACTTGCCATATCTGTGCTCTATTGATGGTCGGTATGGTGTCCTTTACAAAGGACAAGCAGCTTATATTATAGCTTCATCAAGGTGCACACACATATTTAGCATTTTGTGCTCAAATAATAGCTACTTATCTCTGTTAAGATCGAGTTCATGAATTTGTAGCCATTGATACTGTCTTGTTTCCAGAAAGACAATATGTTCTGTGACGTTGTTCGCAGTGACATATGCTCTAAATTCTGCTCTACATATCTCAGTCTGGAATATTATTTTCGAGTAGTTATTGTCACGTCGATATCTATTGCTTGTAGAGGGCCCTTTCCAGATTGCTATCAGGAATTCCTTTATCTGTTCGATCCTGATCGTTATTTTAGCATAATTCCCGGGAAAGGATACATATTTAGTGTCAGAGTCTAAAACAGCCATCTACAATGTAGCTTAAGTAGCAGCGGCGTGCCAAAATATCTATATAGCTAGAATACGGATGCCATATTGGTGTCCGAGTTTTGATTGAACTATCATTGTCGCCCACCTCTGCGCGAGTAATGTAAATTATGTTTATTTTGCAAAGTAATCCCATTGCCAATCCGATAGTTTTCTATGTTAAATTGTAATATATGCGCAAACAATACCATAGTTAGTATATAATTCAAACTGCGTTTATCCCACAACCACAAAGACAAAGACTACTGACTGAGTCACCAACACCACAGCGACTAGAATCATTAACAGCACCACAAATACCACCTCAGCTCGCAGGGGCCGAAAGCGTGCATGGTACACGCATCAAGGGCACACCATTTCTCATCACACGCACCATACTCTTACGGCGGAACCATGACTTGTGGCATGGCATCAATGCATAGGAATAAAGCAGTAAATGTATTAATTAAACCTGATTTATTTAGTATATATCTGTACATTTATGATTTAATATTTCCTAAAATATCACAAGAGTGCATATAATTGAATGTGTCTGTATATAGACGTAGGATCAGTCGTTTCTGAAAGTATGCATAAACTCGGAATATGTTCCGATTCGAATCCAGATTTAATTCCAATCGTTTTAAAGGTTAAGCCAAATCGGACAAGCATTATATAGATACAGCTCTGAACATGCTGCCACACCCGCACTCCTACGCTCGGACACACACGCGCGCGCGCGCTCACACACACCGTTTGCTCATCGGGCATTAACATTGTTTAATATTAAACAGCCGAAGTTTGTGACATAAACACACATTCTATTTAGTCACGGGTTTTATGGATTTTTTGGTTCAGATTCTTCCAAAAGCACGAGCTTTGACCAAGATGTCGTCCATGCCATACCATTTCGATTTCTGATGGGCGCCAACGCGGACCCCACCCCCGCCCTCCCCCACCCCAGCCCCATCACCCGCGCCACCGATTAGGCGAAATCCAATATGGCCGCCTCCCGGGTTAGAGGTCAGTCCCAGACAAAAAAAACCAAAAGGGCTAGAATCATGAATAATACCACTTTTTAGTGATCATCTGGGGTGGGGAATCCGAATCTGATCTTATTTGGACGATTTGAGGTCAAGGCCACCCCTCAGGTCAAGCTAAACGTAATGTTGATGTCAAATCCGCCATTTTTATTGTTTTTTCGTCAAGATATACAAGACAGTACCTCATTCTAATGGTTTGCGGGTTTGAGTAACCAGAATCTCGCCTTATTTTGACGATTTGGGGACACCATTACAAGTCAGAGTTACGATAGAGGTCACCTGAGACAGAGGTCAACAAGAGGTCGATTATAGGTAAAAGCCAAAATGGCCACAATCGCAAATAATATCACTTCTGGTGGGTTTGTGGCATCGGAGAATCCAATTCTGATCTTATTTTAACCATTAGAGGTCATGCCCCCCCCCCTACCCCGCACCCCCCTCCCCCACCCCGAATTTTGGCGTCAAATATCAAATATCTGCAGTTACTATTAAAGAGATTGAACACAGATTTTTCCAGAACAAGTATTATTATAATTCTTGGGAGATGATATCTGCTGACAAAATGCTATGACTATGCTGCTACGCCGCTCTTTCATTCATGCCTTGGGATTGCAGTGCTGCCATTACCGATTTCTGTCCATAGGCCATTCCTGCATCTTTGCATGTGTGGGGGCTTTGAGGTTATTTTCCTCTTAGTAATCATCCGATATAGCTTTGATGCATTTGGATACCACTCTTCATTTTGGCCTCCAGAAATGAAACGATGTGGAGTGGCACATACTCGCGGAATGTTTGTGCTGCCATGTGGTGCACAATGTGGATCACTACCGCCATATCCAATATCATGGCCATGTCTTGATTGGCAGGAGCTGCGTGGCCAGTGGGCGCATTGAGACATTGAAGAATGCCATACCTCGTTCCAGATCGCAGCAACCTTCGATCCACCAGGCTCGGTGGCTCTCTTGGACATTTTAACTGAAAAATGTCTGTCATGTCGGCATCGGGACGTGACTGGGATGAGAGGACAATAGTTGCATGACTTAGGTCATGTTCTACATCTGTACGCTACCTGCATTAGCAGGTTATCGTGATGTTCCGCGTAATTGTATCAGATATGGGTACTAAAGGCTTTTCCAGCCTTTCCACGACGTATGCCACGTGAGTGGATTCGCCAGATTCACTGATTTAAGATAGAGCGGTAGCGACGGCCCGTTACATGATATTCTGTGCATAGAGTGCTACGGGCGCCTGACATGCAGCATGGAATAGGTTGCCCAGCTGCTCTACAACCGTGACGAACGATAGTACGTACTTTTGAAACTTGACTCGAACGATAGTACGTACTTTTGAAACTTGACTTGAAAGCTATAACCTTCCTCATAATGACCGGTGGATGACGATGGTGGATCATGGATGGCCGAGAGCTCCAAAACCATCAGTAAACAGTGAACAGGGCCTCTGGGTTCCCACAGAGTTCTGCTACTCCGCCATGTGCCTGGAGGCTTTTATTGGACTCTTTATGGCGTGGTTCTTGACCATGAGGCAGAGCTTTCTAGCTGATTATGTACAAAAAAATTATCCTTCATGAATTCAGCATGCAGCTCAAGGTGTTTCTCGGCTAGCTCTACTATGCCATGTACATGTATTGACAGCAAACGCTCGTAAATTGTGTGGTCCAGGGCGTGAAACCAGCTGCAAAGTTAATCACATGCCTCCCCTTAAAGTCCAAGGTTTCCCTTCAGAAGAGACCACGAAAAGCAAGCCATCAGTAGCTCCTGCTCGATAATGGTTGACCAGATCTTGAACTGCGGTACAGTTTGAGAACATCGATTCCACATATCGATTGACTCATGTGGGCCCATTACCTTCTCACATTATTTAGCGATGGCTGTCTGCTTGAGCATGGAGACTTGATTGGTCTAGCTCGTGCGCTTGATGTGATGTTCATTGAGCGCAGACTGTGTGCAACTAGAGGTCAGGACCTTCATCTAAGAAAGGATGGCCCACCCGTCGCGTAGCCTATCATAAGATGCATCCTATCTTCGATGAGCATGATAGCAACCAGCTTGCCTTCTCCCAAAATGTTGTGGTATTGCATTGGTGCCATGGCGTGCTTCATTCAAGATATGGATGTGGCTTTGTCTTGGAAGAGGAGGGAGACGCAATCTCGGCTTATAGCCTGACCAGGTGATGACGGCATGCTCTGTAAACAAGCCTTTCTCCAGTGCCATCGACGCCACAATCGCCACATGTCACTAATCATTACTACTAACGACATTTCTCTTATTTCAGCCTTGTAAATTAAGCCCTCTTTGATTGGAAAAATATATATAGACAGACAGACTAGCTGACAAACCTACCACTTGTAGAGTGTGCGTCTGGTAGCATTTTTGTATTGATTGACTGTCTGGCTGCTTTAGAGTTTGATTGATTGATTGATTGATTGATTGCTTGATTGGTTGCTTGAGTCTTACTAGATTTGACAGGTTGCTTGATTTGATTGTTTGTTTGAGTTGATTGCTTGCATGACTTGTTATTTGACCTGATTGGTTGCGTGATTTGATCTGATTGGTTGCGTGATTTATTGCTTGAATTGGGTGCATGAGTTGTTGCTTGAATTGATTGGTTGCGTGATTTGTTGCTTGAATTGATTGGTTACGTGATTGATTGCTTGAATTGATTGGGAGCGACAGATTGATTGAGATTGATTGAGATTGATTGAAATTCATTGAAATTGATTGAGATTGATTAAGATTGATTAAGATTGATTAAGATTAATCGAGATTGATCGAGATTGATCGAGATTGATCGACATTGATCGAGATTGATTAAGATTGATTAAGATTGATTGATTGACTGGGATTTGCCTGATTGATTGGGGGCTTGAGTTGTTGCTTGATTTGACTAGTTGCTTGATTTGATTGGTTGTTTCATTTATTGGTTGTTTGATTTGATTGCTTGCTTGATTTGATTGTCTGCGTGACTTGTTGTTTGATTGGTTACGTGATTTGTTGCTTGAATTTATTGGTTGCGTGATTGATTGTTTGATCTGATTGGTTGCGTGATTGATTGTTTGATTTGATTGGTTGCGTGATTGGTTGTTTAAACTGATTGGTAGCATGATTGGTTGCTTGAATTGAATGGTTGTGTGATTGATTGGTTGTTTGAATCGATTGGTTGCGTGACTGGTTACTTTAATTGCTTGATTGGTTGTTTACCTAGTTGCTAGCTTGATTGCTTGTCTGATTTGACTGATAGTTTGACTGGTTGTTTGATTGGTTGTGTGATCTGATTGCGTGCTTAATCTGATTAGGTTTTGATTTGTGGTCTGCCTAGTTGAGGGATTGATTGATTGGTTGCTTGTCTGTTTGACCGGTTTTGATTGATTGGTTGCTTGTCTGTTTGACCGGTTTTGATTGATTGATTGATTATTTGATTGATTAATTGATTGATTGTGACTGTGATTGATTTATTGATTGCCTAGTTGCTAGTTTGATTGATTGCTGATTTGATCGATAGTGTGATTGGTTGTTCGATTGGTTGTTTGATCTGATCAGTTGCTTGATTGGTTGGTTGATTTGATTGATCGGTTGCTTGTCTGTTTGATTGGGTGATTGCCAAGGCATTATCATGGCTAGACAGAGCAGGGGAAGGAGAAAGGATGGCAATGAATCAGATTCACGCCACCAATCTTCTGCCCATGCTCGCCTAGTCAAGGTATACTATATGGTAATACAATGCTTCCATCACATTGGTGTGTTGGGCAAGCACATGGAGGCAGAGACACTGCCAAACTGCTTAGGCAAGAAGCTAAAAGAACTAAACAAGTTCTGCAAACCAGCCATGCCAAATGGAGATGTCCACTTTAACATTTGTAATGCTAATTTTGGTTGGGCTAAATCCATAGTACAAACTCTAATCAATCATTACAATTGCCAACTTGGCTGTATCAGATCCGAAATTATATCAGCCCAGAATCATTCCCACCTAGACGTTGGCCGTGCCAAGTCAACCGCCATTCGCTGGGCAAAAAACAATCATGGAAAAAGGCTTCATGATAAGTCTATTGCAGCCTTTTATGACTTTTTCAGACCCATTGATCCTCATTTTTTCACTGCTGCCGTCAACAGAAATGCTACTCCGGTTCGTAAAACACCAGCCGAAGCATCAGATTTTGTACCACCCTCTCAGGCTAAAAAGCGGGTAAGGTCACCTGCTGAGACCTCACCTCCAAGCAAACGTACAGATACCAGGTGTTCTCCAGGCAGTGTCCCATCTACATCCTGTGATGGCAACATGTACTCACCAATTAACCCATTGCTAATCCCATTACCTGAGTCACCACCACCCGCCGAAACCTCGGCACCGATCATACGCATAGATATCAGGCCTTCACCAGTCTGTGTCCAATCTACATCCGATAATGACGAGATGCAGTCACAAATTGACCCAGCATCAATCCCTTTACCTGACTCGCCACCGCCTTCTGCACCATCATTCTCACCTCATGATTTTTCCCCACTTCCACAGAGGGTAGCTAAATCTGATCGGATATTAATGGAGAACAAGTTGGGCCTCACAACCCACACTACTGCAAAAGTACCGCAACCACGGTTCACACCATCTCCTCAGTCTAAGCCTAGAAAACCAACGAAACTAGAGCAAAATACGTTCTGGAAATTCCGGTATGAGTCATGTAACAAACCAAATTGGCAGCTCCCAACCATCAACAAAAATATCCTGTTCCTTGGAGCATCTAACCTGAGCCGAATCAATGTGGCACCCCACCCAGAAATGCAGGTAGCTTGCTTCCCTGGGGCATCTATCAATGATCTAAGAACGATCATTAATAGATACTCAGCGAAAGTCAAACCAGAAATGATCATCCTAAATATAGGCATAAACGATCGAGACAACCCAATTCCAGCCTCAGAGAATCGGCTCAGGTTGTTGTTCAGCATGGTGAGGAAGAAGTTCCCTTCGGCGAGCATCTACTTCACTAAGTTAAACTTCTCAACCAATTCGACCCTGCATCAAAAACGTGCACTGGAGGCAATCAATTGTGTTGCTGAGTCTAGCAGGATCAAGTCCTCTGAGTCCGGCGTTATTGTCATTCCACGCCTGCCACTCACAGAGTTCAGTGTGTGTCATGACAATATTCACTGGACTGAGAGAACTGCTAATGCTATCTATGGTAATTGGCTCAAGTTCCTTAATTTAAATTGAATGAGGGTCAGGGTAGCATCCACCCAGAACTGGAACTGGGACTGGGTAGTAATATTGTAAACTTAACCGGCTCCGCATTAGGTGAAGCAGAACAGTCACTGCTTGATTTCGGATTGACCTTTGTCCCAACACCAAGACCTAAAACAGGTTTGGATGCAGATCTAGATAATGGCTTTACTGAAACTGCTGAATTTGGTCACCGAGTGAAATTAGCAGATTTCTTTCGAAACTCCAATAGTAATATTCCACCGTTCATTGAAAAAACCGGCTGGGCTCCAAACTTAAAACGTGTTGACCCAGCAACCGGTGAAAGTATAAAACTTTACTCAGAACGTATTAAAAATACTACATTTCCAAACGATCAGCAAAATTTATCCTATGAGCAACGCCATGCCCTAATAGATTTATCTAGAAAGAATGAAATTGTCATCAAACCTGCGGATAAAGGATCGGCTAATAATGAATAAAGACAACCACATCAAAGAAGCGCATAGACAGCTTAGTAATCCGAAGCATTACCAAAAACTAAATGAACCACTTTGGCAAAATAACTGTAGCAAATTCAACGAAATTCTCCAAAAAATGGTTGATAACAAGAAGATAACTGAAAAGCAATTTAAATACCTGTGTGCCAAAGATGATTCGAAACCACGTACATTTTATCTTCTTCCTAAAATCCATAAGTCTGTTGACTTATGGACCGACCCAATGACACCACCAGGGCGACACATCATTTCAGATTGTGGTTCGGAATCATATAGGATTAGTGAATTTATCGACTATCATCTTCAGCCAATTGCAAATAGACATTTTAGCTATCTGAAAAACACTGAAGACTTCCTAGCCTAGGTCTCTAAGATCTCGGTCCCTCCAAATTCATTCTTAATTACAATGGACGTCGATGCTATGTACACAAACATTGACATCGAAAAGGGTCTAAATTCAATTCGTAGAGCATTTGCTGACTATCCTGACACCAGCAGGCCCGACAGAGAAGTAATAGCTCTATTAGAGCTTAGTCTGAAGGGCAATGACTTTGAATTTGCTGGTGAAATTTCCCAACAAATTTGTGGCTGCGCAATGGGTAAGCGTTTCAGCCCAGGTTTCGCTAAACTTTACATGGCAGAGTGGGAAAAGGAAGCACTCGAAAACTGTCCAAATCAGCCGCTCATTTACCGCAGGTACCTCGATGACATGTTCATGATCTGGCAACATAGTAAGGAAGCATTTACCGAATTCCTGGCCATTCTGAATAATCATGATCCGAATATCAAACTAAAAGCTCAAATTGATGAGATGTCCGTAGATTTCCTGGATGTAACTTTATACAAATGTATAAAGTATGAAACAACTGGTTACTTAGACTACAAAGTTCATTTTAAGCCAACCGACTCGCATCAACTACTGCACAAGAAATCATTCCATGCACCACATACTTTCAAGGGACTTGTAAAATCACAAATAATCCGTTTTCATAGAAATTCGAGTGATAAAAAAACCTTTGAATCATCATGTTCGATCTTAGTCAAAGCCCTCAAACCGAGAGGGTACTCCTCTCGGTTCCTGCGTAAAATAAAGTCTGAAACTTTGCATAATTTGGAAATCATTCCGGATAATGCCAGAAATTCTCAGCCTACCAAAATTTGTCATAATCGTCCGATTATTGGTGAAGGAGATTCTCGGAAATGTGAAAAGAAAAGATGTAAATTGGATAAATTTCTTCCTTCCCAGAGTACATTCATGAGCTTTCAAAACAAAAGCAAATTTCAAATTCAGTCGAAATTAGATTGCGATTCTGAAAATGTCATTTACTTAACTTCATGCAAATTGTGTCAAAAGCAGTATGTCGGCGAAACTAAAAATCCACTAAGATGGCGTGCAACTAGACACCTCTCAGATATTAGACTAGAGGAAGACACACATGTGGCTGAACATTTTAATCTTCCTGATCATTCAGTCCCTCGTGAGTTTGAAAGTATGCCTATCGAACAGCTACCTCTTTCAGACACAACAGAGGAAACTGATAAACAAAGAAAACTAAGAGAATCATTCTGGATTAAACAATTAGAAACACAATGGCCTATGGGCATAAATTCTGACCCTGGCCTCTTAGATCAAAGAGAGATTATCCCATTTACTGTCACATACAATCGGAAAAATGTTGAAATTGCCAAAATCCTAAAAGATGAATATCACAACTTACAGGACAATCTCAGACAACCTTTCAACAAGCGCCCAGTAATCGCATTTAAGAAAAATTCGAATCTACGTGACATCTTAGTAAAAGCCAAACTGAAATAGGTTTTCAAAAATACCACTCAGTGATTTATCATTGTGTGATAATTAGGCCATATGGCGTCTCTAAAACAAAATGACAATCTCAAGGAATAAAATAAACAAGAATTTTTTCAATTTTGAAAATTCTGAGCCAGTGCGTTTGACAATATCATATACATACTTGCCAGTGCCAGTTTCGTTATTTTATTACTTTATAAATCCACTTGTATATAACATTCGTCCACATCGTCAGGCAATCTATCAGTCCTTCATTAGATCCACCTAGTAAAAGGTATATAGAAATCTCATGAAGGGTTAAATTGAACCTATTATCACTTTTTGAATTGCATGATTGTTTGAGCAAGAAAACTGTCGTTCAGTCCATCCTTCCTCCCTCTATCCTGCCTTCCCTCTATCCATTATTCTGTCCTTCCTCCCTTCATTCATTCACTCTTTTCCCTATTCCTTCATTCCTTTCAGCCTTCCTTCCTGCTTTCCGTCCACCTCAGTTCATTCATTCGTTCATTCGTTCGTTCGTTCGTTCGTTCGTTCGTTCCTTCCTTCCTTCCTTCATTCGTTTGATCGTTTATTCGTGTATTCGTTTATTCGTTTATTCCTTTATTCGTTCATTCGTTCATTCGTTCCTTTCCTTTTTCCCTCCACCCTACTTCCTCCTTCCGCCCTACTTCCTCCTTCCTTCCTCCCTCCCTCTCCATCCCTTCATTTATTCCTTCCTCCCTCTTCATCCCTTCCTTCCTTCCTTCCTTCCGGCCTACATCCCTTTCCTCTTCCCTTCCTTCCATCATCCCATCCTTCCTTCAAGCTCTCATTCCTCCAATATTTCCTCCCGATACCCCTCCTTCTATCTTTCCCTCCATTCTTCCATCATGGTGGGTTGGTTGGTGGATTGGATGGTTGGCTACGTGTCTGGGTGGATGGGTGGTTGGTTGGGTAGTTGGTTGCGTGATTTGTTGGGTGGGTGGATGGTTGGGTGGTTGGATGGTTGGGTGGTTGATTGGGTGGTTTGGTGGTTGGTTGGGTGGGTGGTTGATTGGTTGGGTGATTGGGTAGCTATGTCCATCCTTCTTTCCTTCTATCCTTGTATCATTCAATCATGCGATTTGTTTGTTCATTTATCAGTTTTAGGGAGAAAATTACTCACAGAAAATGACTTTATTCTCAAAGCAATGATAATCTTTGAAACCAATGCCAATGAAAACTGTTGACATTTGAGTAATTATATTACAAAGCAAAAACATTTTAAATCAAAATTACTCATTCAGATCAAAGATTTTCAAACAAGGCCATCAATCACTTATTTCTTTTAAATGTTTTCTTTGCAATCCAAATTATTTATTATACTTTGAAAAGGTCACTTAAGTGCCTTTCAAATGACCTCATGGTTCACATCAAAGTCAGATTAATATTTCTCTTTGAACCATTGAGCAGTCCGCCGCTAAGCCATTGAAAGTAGCTCAATCTTTGACACCTTTCCAAAGTGAAACCAACTCATTTATCCAGAGCTCAATTAGTCAACAATACATTATTACAATGAATTATAACACCTTATTAGCGGCATGTGCCTCAAAGCAAACAACTTAGTAACTTTAAAGAAAATGATTACGTCTCAAAAACATTCACTTGCCCAATAAATAGTAGGGCAAACTGTTGGACTGGTAGATTTGTCTAATAGGCTGCTGAAGAAGTGTATCAACACGAAACGCGTCCAGCCCTCTGACGATGTGAAAAATTTCATTACTGTGTATTCCTGTGTATTTCTGTGTATTCCTGGATAGTACTGTATTCCTGTATTGCTGTGAGTAAGTTATAATATTTATATTGTTATTCCTGTATTGATTGTTCTTAGGTATTAAATATTAACATGTCATTAATCATTGCTACTAACCATATTCCTTCCATTTCAGCTCTGTAAGTTAACCCCTCTTGAATTAGGAAATATAAAGACAGCCCATCTGTCAAGATTTGTAAAGTGTACGCCTGTTTACATTGTTAACTGATTGACTGTCTGAGTGTATCCTACTGATTAAGTGATTAGTTGATGGTGTCTGACCTGATTGCGTGAATACGTGATTGATTGATTGATTGTGATTAGTTGCTTGTTTGCCAGGTTGGTTGATTAATTGATTGAATGATTGAATGAGATTGAAATTGATTGAAATTGATTGAAATTGATTGAGATTGATTGAGATTGATTGAGATTAATTAAGATTAATTAAGATTAATTAAGATTAATTAAGATTGATTAAGACTGATTGGGATTAATTAAGATTAATCGAGATTGATCGAGATTGATCGAGATTGATCGAGATTGATTAAGATTGATTAAGATTGATTAAGATTGATTAAGATTGATTAAGATTAATTAAGATTGATTGATTGACTGGGATTTGCCTGACTGAGAAGTACACTATGGCCAGACCGGGCAAAGGTAGACGAAGGGATGGTGCGGGATGTGAATCGCATCACCACCCGTCTGCCCAAGCCCGCCTAGTCAAGGTGTACTATATGGTGATCCAGTGTTTTCACCATATTAGTATTTTGAGCAACCACCTCAGGTTGGATACTTTGCCTAATGGCTTAGGCCAGAAGGTAAGGGATCTAAGTAAGTTCCTGAAGCCGGCCATGCCAAATGATGATATCCTCTTTGACATTTGGTCGGTGAACTCTGAGTGGGCAAAATCAATGGTGAGAACGCTGATTGGTCATTATAACTGTCAGCTAGGGTGTTTAAGGTCCCAGATCCTCTCCGCCCAAGACCATCCCAACCTTGACCTCGGCCTTGCTAAGTCCATTGCATCCGCTGGGCCAAGAATAACCATGGTAGAAAGCTCAGTGGAAGCGCTATTGCAGCATTTTATGATTTCATTAGGCCTATTGACCCACATTTCCGTTCGACTGTTGGCACAAAAAATGTTACGCCGAAACGTAAACCAACAGTCGAACAGACATGTGTGGCTCCACCCTCCCAGGCTAGGAAGAGAGTAAGATCGCCCACTGAGGTTTCACCACCCCTTAAACGTCTAAATGACAGACCGTCCCCTTGTAATTATTCGCCTGTTAACTCGCTCTTGATCCCTCTCCCTGAATCGCCACCACCACCCCCTATGTCACCGTTTCCACGTGATGATCTTGCACCTCTACCACAGCGCGTAGCTGGTGGAAGATCATCACGCAGAAAACGCTCTGAACCCGTTGTTAGTGTCATTTCGCCAGTAGACCCATCCTTGATTCCACTACCCGAATCCCCATCATCCCCTATGGCGCCATTTTCACCTGATGATTGTCCATCACTACCACAGCGTGTAGCTGGTGGAAAATCATCACGTGAAAAGCCACCTGTAGCAAAGATTCCACAACCTCGTTTCACCCCATCTCCGTTTTGTAAGCCCAGAAGACCCACCCGTCCCACTGAGCTAGAGAAGAACACCTTTTGGAAATTCCGGAACGAGTCTGTAAATAGACCCAATTGGCAGCTTCCCACTATTTGTAAAAAAAATCTTGATTGTGGGAGCATCAAATCTCAGCCGAATCAACGTAGACCCGCATCCAGACATACAGGTGGCCTGCTTCCCTCGCGCATCTATTAATGACATAAGAACTGTCATTAATAGATACACAGGGTCAGTCCATCCTGAGAAACTGATCCTTAATATAGGTATCAATGACCGGAACAGTCCACTCTCAGACACTGAGACTCGACTGAGATTGATGTTCAGCATGATAAGGAAGAGATTCCCTAAAACTATGATTTATTTCAGCCAATTAAACTTTTCAGCTACCTCGACCCCCAACCAGAAGGAAATTCTTGAGGCAATTAATCGAATTGCAGAGTCCCCTAGGTCCAAGGTTACTCTCATACCACGCCTGCCAATCGCAGATTTCAGTGTGTGTCGTGACAATATACATTGGACTGAGGGGACTGCTAACACTATCTATAGCAATTGGCTAAATTTCCTTAATTTAAACTAGATTCGGGTCAAGGTAGTTGCCACCCAGAAATTGGACTAGGCAGTAATATTGTCAACCTAGCTGGTTCTCAGTTAAGCGAAACCGAAAAATCGCTGCTTAATTTTGGATTAACCTTTGTACCAACTCCGAAACCCAAAATTGGTTTGGATGCAGATTTAGAAAATGGCCTTATTGAAACTGCTGAATTTGGTCACCGCATCAAATTGGCAGATTTTTTTCGAAACTCGAATAGCAACATTCCACCATTCATTGAGAAAACAGGCTGGGCACCAAATTTGAAACTGGTTGACCCAGCAATCGGTAAAAGTATAAAACTGTACTCAGAGCGTATTAAAAATACAACATTTCCAAATGATCAGCAAAATTTATCTTGTGAGCAGCGCCATGCCCTACAAGGGTTATCTAAAAATAATGAAATTGTTATTAAACCTGCGGATAAAGGATCAGCTACTGTAATAATGGATAAAAATAACTATATCAAAGAAGCACATAGACAGCTTAGTAATCCGAAACATTACCAAAAGCTAAAGGAACCACTTTGGCAAAATAACTGTAGCAAATTTAATGAAATTCTCCAAAAAATGGTTGATAACAAGAAGATAACTGAAAAGAAATTTAAATATCTCTTTGCAAAAGATGATTCGAAACCACGTACATTTTATCTTCTTCCTAAAATCCATAAGTCTATTGACTCGTGGACCGACCCAATGACTCCACCAGGGCGACCCATTATTTCAGATTGTGGTTCGGAATCATATAGGATTAGTGAATTTATCGACTACCATCTTCAGCCAATTGCAAACAGACATTTTAGCTATCTGAAAAACACTGAAGACTTTCTAGCCCAGGTCTCTAAGATCTCGGTCCCTCCAAATTCATTCTTAATTACGATGGACGTCGATGCTATGTACACAAACATTGATATCGAAAAGGGTCTTAATTCAATTCGTAGAGCATTTGCCGACTACCCCGACACCAACAGCCATATTGGATTTTAGCAATATAGCTGCCCCGAGTGCCGCTCGTCTTGGGCCTCAGCAAAGTAAAGCCAATGGCATGGGTGACATCTGGGTCAAACATGGTGCTGTTGGAAGGATCTGAACCAAACGGTCTCGTTAATGCCCTAACATCACTAACGAATTATATTCATTGTTTATTAACGTTCCTAGAAATGTCCGGCTTTTGCACTGATTGTCATTAAGACCATCTGTTCATCGACTAAATTATGGGTATGCAAGCAAGCCGGGAGCTTCAGATAAGGGAATCTGTGATAATCAATTCTCCAAAAATATGCATATTGATTTTTAAATGACAAGCGGTCATCTAAAATATAATACAAAGATGTTTACAATACTGTTTATAATAATAATGTTATAAGGCAAAGCCATGTTTATGCTGCTTTTTCCAAAAGTTAAAATGAATTGAAGAATCGCTTTGAAAAAAATCGCTTCTAAAATGTTTTGCAACTAGATTGATTCGAAGCTGTTGCTGCCTAAGGCATCGACATCTTCTAATCACAATCATTTTACAATATACAGAAAAGGTGACGAGGTAAGCCGCGGCTGTAATGAGGAAGTGTACCTGGTGAAACCATTAATGCGATTCTCCTCTTAACATAATATTGACATGTTCCATCGTATTCACAATAGCGATGTTGAATCACGCTGTGATCATAATCACATGACGTAAGCGACATGTGCCCGCTTCTCGTAATTACTATTTTCGAACTCATCCACTTCACATATCCATCCGTGATGCTCTCATTGAAACCCGATTATTTCTAGCTACATCTTTCCGGAACAGCTGCGACCACGTACACTCAGCATGAACCGCATTGATAGTAATAGTTTCCTGTTGAACGACAACCTTGCATTATACACCACCAATTTCACATGTTGCGGCGTAATTAATGCTGGTAGTTGTTTTTTTGGATCCCTCATGTTCAGGTATATGTGCAGTTAGATTTATTTCAGTGCATACTCTCCAATCAATGGATCTTTTCAGCGTAACGACGTCATATGACGTCACAATCAGTTAAGGGGGCACCTAGGATGGCGTCATAATTATTACGTCATAGACGATTGAATACGGCCCGTCTGTAACTCTTAATATTTTGATACGTTGTAAGAAAGTTATGTCTCTACTATTTAATAAACATTTTAGCTATGCTCCGCCAATCTTTAGCTAAACTCCACCCACACCTCGCTCGTGTTGGGATCGATCGATCTCTGAACTTCCTGACTAGCAATTTCCAGAAAATTATAAGGCAAGCTGTTGAATATTTTGAAACTAATTTGGCGGGACGCTGTTGCTGCCATAGGCAGCAACAGCACCCAGTCCAATTAGTTTCAAAATATTCAACAGCTTGCCTTATAATTTTCTGGAAATTGCTAGTCAGGAAGTTCAGAGATCGATCGATCCCAACACGAGCGAGGTGTGGGTGGAGTTTAGCTAAAGATTGGCGGAGCATAGCTAAAATGGACACGTCCATTAACCTTTTGCTGTTGCGTTCAAATACTTGGCTTGGTCTATTCCGAGTTGCTGAGTTTATTCAGTCGACATATTCTCATGGCTATAAATGTGTACCTGCTAAATATGTTGAAAACGATTTGGCTGGAAGTTGTTGGTTGCTAAGCCACCAAAGATTTCCACTCAAATTGGTTTTAAAATAAGGGGCAGAGAGGGGGGGGGGCGAGGGAAGGTGGAGGGAGGGAGAGGGAGGGCTAGAGGTGCTTGGTGCTAAAAATGCGTTATTTTATTGAGTAACAAGAATATACAATTCTGCTCACACAAGAGTAACACAATCTGGCGTAATATGTAGTGACTGGATATCACAGGCACGCTATGCCAGGAGCTATTCGGTTGCGATATTGTTTCTGCTCTGTGGGTTGGTCTCCTTAGACATATAGGCCATTGTTACCGCTATCCAATCAGCCATATACGTTGTGCCAGTGTAGAAATCTTCTAATGGATTCTGCATACTCAGTCACATCTCGTATACATGTTTCTGTGATTTGATGTTAAGGTAAGATTAGGATCGCTCAAATATTCACTAAGAGACACAGACATAGTAAACTTTGATTGTGACATAATCATTATCAGTATGGTGCTGTTACCATTCATACAGTATATCATCCTAATCAACATTACCCGATACTTGAAATAATATTCAACATTTAAACTATTCAACACGACGAAAAGATGGCATTTCACGATTTCAATATGCGATAGATTTTAATACTTCTAGAATTAATCATGGTTTATATACATAAGGGTCGTGGGGTTTATTTGAAAGTAGTTTGGATATTTATATTAAACTATGTGTAAAATATTCCAAATGACTTATTTTGTCCTTTGAAACCAATTCAATTTACAATATCCTGAATGAAATTGTCTATGCCTACGTTAAAAATCAGTGACATAATCAGCTATTGAACACATACATTCCCATATCATAAGGGTTGGGGTGGGAGCTTCCAGATCCTGAATCTGACTCGTCAACATCGTGTATTCGAAGCACGTGCTCATTAATTCTGCTCGCGATTTCAAAGAATAATGGATTAAATTAAGTGAGCATATAAATATGAAGTCTTCTGTGGAAACATGTACAAGCAACGGAATGGCGGCCCTTGGGGCATATGAACATACAAAGACATACTCCAGTCCTGCTGTTGTAGGAATGATGATGGAGGGGCCAGGCTGGTAGAAATCGTTGCACCGCTACTTATGGCGTATGCATTTTAAGCAGCAGATAATCAAACAATTCCTTTACGTTAGTGGCGTTGAAGAATGATGTGGTCTGTGATGATAACTATGGCATGGTCAGAAAATAAGCAAAATACTAAATTGGTCTAGGATCAATTTATTATCAGCTACTAACATGGTACGAGCATAGTACGAGAGGTGTGTGCGTCGTGGGAGTAAAGGGGACACGCCGGCGCTGTTTCAGCAAAGAAATCGATAGTTGTGTGAAATATGTCTAATATGGAAATTCGACTACAAGTCACCAACATGATCCTATCGATTCGACGGAACATTGAACTCGGGTCATCAGGTTGATTCAATAATATTGTTATCACATGTCCCTGTCATAGCGGACATCTGCTGAATGTGTGACAATTCACGAAATAAAAGTGCATATAGGATGATATTCGTCAAGTCTCACGCGTATCTTCACCCAAGTCCATTCGTCTGTATATATGACGCGGGTATTAGTCCATGATGAAATTCCACCTAAAGGCTGACAGTATATGCTTGTATGTTTGGAAAATGTATATTTTCCTCTTTCAGCAAATGTTTGTTTCGATATCGAACTCATTACAATGGGCGTTGCAATGGCACAATCGTATTATATATCTACTGTCATAATCAGGATGTCATAACATGCATATTTTCTTTGGCAGTGACCAGATACTTTTGCTTGTGTTGTGTTTCAATCATTGGAGAACAAGTGTTAATCAGGGGACATGGAAAGGAGAATAACTTTTACCGAACATTTTGATACCACAATGCTGCACATATATTGCTTTAAAAGCATTATATGCGTGGCAATGATAACACATAGCAAATGAAAGAGGATTGTCTTCTCTACAGACAGTCGTTGTTTCCATGTTCAACTCATTCACAGTAACGAGTGCCGCCGCCTGAAATGGCATTATCACGTCTTGGCATTTGAAAATATGTGGGCATGTTATGTTTTTCTGGTTCATACATACAACCTATCCATTTATCCATTTGTAAATAGTATATTATAAAGCCTATGTTTGTCACATTTTGAAAGTAGTGTCTGTTTTTCTGGATGTTGTCTAACAAAATACTTTTGCTCAACTGGGAGCATGATAAGACATATGTCTTATAACTGCGTTCCCCATACACATACATATATAATATAACACATATAATATAACAGAGTGTAATTAATTAAGAAGCGTATTACAGGAATTCTCAACTTATCTTATACTAACCGATCATGTAATAGAATTTGCCAAACATAATCCATCCCTGGCATTTTAGCTTTTTATTATGCCGACAACGAAAGATATTCAGGCGTTAGTAGATAAATGTTGACACATTTTTACAGCCTATGATGGCTGCCATGGTTTACTTTTCAATCAATCATAAAGAATCGAGCGTGTCCTATGGCAGCAACAACTTCCAGTAAAATTAGTTTCAAAATATGCAACGGGACGGGTATTATATAATAAAGAATGTAATGCAATGGCACTTATATGACATCACACACTATCGCTTAACGAGACAAAATGGTGCCTATCACTATTCAACATTTATCGATGTTACAAAGCAGATAATTGTGATACAGATAAGGGTGACAGGATATTACTGACATGGAATCAATAAACCATAATCTATCGGTACAATACAGCATTTGAGATGAGATTAGCACCCCTTTAAAGATAAATGGAGCAACTAATTAAAGGGAACCTCGCCTTATTACTTTTGGACTTGCTGTTCAGTTTATATAATCTAACATATGGCATCATTAACATTTTATCATACAGTCAAGGAAAGATAGTCCTGCTTTAATAAATAAATGCTGATGTCTACCCACAGGCTATGAAGGATGACATGATTTACTCTTTGAGCAATCAGAGAAAATCTAGGCTGATTGGTTCGCTATATAAGCTCAGTTATATACATGTGCATTTTAATCAAGTGGCTGGCGAGCAATCGGTGGAGACATAGGCGATCTCCTTCACTTCCCGCTGCCCCCCCCCCCTTCACCGATGAGTATAAATGGGTACCAGTGTAAAACTGGGGACGTTACCAATAATAGACTGAAATAAAGCCATCTTAGAGATAGCGTGAAAAGAACCTGAAATCAGGGACTCTATAGATGCCACTCAAACCAATAACTGTGTCATGAAACACAGATAAATAAATGGGATGGGTGGTGAGTGATATGCAGATACGCACTAATAAAGGGGCATATTCTATGGTATAATATGTTGACGTTGTCACTGCTTTGTAAAAATGGTATCGAGTTGGTAGATGTTTGGCCTGGTACTTGTATAGTCGATTATTTACTATGCCTTTGCGGGCCACAAATAGTACAAGGTTTAAGTCTACAAGTTCAATATCTACATGTATATATTTAGTAATTACAGTTATTGATTTTTGCCCACCCCAGTGTATAATAAGTATGATTATTGGAAATAAGTTTAACAAACAAGCTTTCATTACCGAAGCATAACCGGTCCACCTAAAGCCCAGTTTTCTAGCGATGGCCCAAGAGCTTTATGCAATAATCTAATGGTACAATACATCATTCAAGATGGAAATGAGAGAGAGAGGGAGATGTGGAATATAGAAGAGAGAGAGAGAGAGAGAGAGAGAGAGAGAGAGAGAGAGAGAGAGAGGGAGAGAGAGAGAGAGAGAACGGCTCTACGCACTGATTTCAAACAAACACGTGTGCAGATACAGGGCTGGTTGTTACGTTATCCGTTCTGTTTGTAAATTTTACTAACATGTGGTGACTTATTTAAAGCGGGTTGGTGTTGATTATATATTGACATACCACGTTGGTTATCACAATAAGATTTTATTTTGTAACTCCGCATGTATGTTAATTCCACATCGAAGTTGTTTAACTGTCAGAGTCCTAACGCTTTAATTCATTTAATACGAAGCCGGCCCAAACCGGCCTCAGCGGTGATCTTGAGAAATATATATTGGCAGGCTATGTGAAGACTATTTTTGAACATTTACAACTGGAATGACTGGCTCGGTAACCGAGCCAGCCATTCCAGTGGTAAATTTTCAAAAATAGTCTTCACCTAGCCTGCAAATACGCATTTAATAAGCAAATATTTTGATTTTTTTTACCAAATTTAGTCATTAAAGGGTTAATAGCAAGATTTGTTAAAGTCTAAATAGTTGCCTACTGAATGTCCATTTGCAGGCCAAGAGAAGACTATTTTTTGAAAATTTACCACTGAAATGATATGGCTCGGTTATCGAACCAGTCATTCCAGTGGACAGTTTTCAGAATAGGCTTTTCTTGGCCCATAAATGGACATTCATCAAACCCCATGCAGATGCCAGTTTTGGTCCGCTTCGGCATGAACGGGTTCAGAGGGTGTGCAGATTTATTTTCTCAACATCCAATACTTACAACAGACAAGAAAAATCTAAATATCTTATGTTGATATATGTTCATAATTACTGTAAGTGGAATCAGCGTATTGCAGTCGTGGTCCGGTCTCTCTGTACATACTGGCATGTGGACGTGCGTATATATGTATTTGTGACTGTATATCCGATATGCCTCACGTTTTAATTATTAAAGGTATCTTCCCGGGAAAGGATCGGATCTATGAATATTAGTTTACCTACAGGCCCGATTTGGCTCACACAGAAGGAATTTCGTACCGTGTACTTGAATACCACAACATTGTTCAGGATAAAATAAACTTGAAAAACAAAATGGGACTGCGAGGAACCCGACTACAATTATATTGGGTCTTTCGTGTTTACCCACCCATCATATGATGGCATAATTACCTACATTACCTGTAGGATGACGTCATAAACAATGATTTCATGATTGACGCAGATAAGTGCATCACGAAGGCATATTTGAAGAAGGGCTAAGCGTTGTTTGTACGAATTGGATGTCTTCACTATTTAATAAACCTTCTTTTGAGTAGTTTGAAACCAATTTGAATGCGTACTGTTGCTGCTATAGGCCGGAGCAGCACTTAGTCAAACGAGTTTCAAAATTTGCAAAAGCTTACCTGTATAGTTTTCTGGAAATTGATAGTCAGGGCGGGCGGGGATCGATCGATCCAAACACGGCCGAAGAGTCCTGGAGCATAGTTAAAACCGGAAAGGTCCCTTATAAATGGCATCATGTTCACTGCTACATTAGCTCAGTAGATTCTCAAATGGTGTCATTTAAAGGAAGTGAAAAGGGAACTATCAAATGAAGTTTATTAGTAATTTTGTACAGTATTACACATACAACCACCGCTAAAATTGAAAATGAATCTGACTAATTTGAAATAAAACATTTACCGGCTCTAGTAGTGTTTAGTGCTAGTTGTAGTAGTGCTTAGCTTGCAACCGATAAGTGACGTCACTAGCACTATGTTCTCCGTCCTGTGTCAACTGCGTGTGCAGGTAGCGCATACGTGAATATAACGAAATCACACCTGAATATAGTATTCTATATAGGCGCTGATATAGAGCGATTATCTCGCTACTGGTAATTCACTGTTGACCCTTTTGTAAACATCATATTTAAAACTCACTGCTTCTGGTGGAAGCAGTGTTTTTCGGTCAAAAAGATTTCAACATACACTCCTTGTTTCCAGTGTCGCCACATGATACCTATTGAATATATTTAAATTCGTGTAAGCGAAAGTAGCCTCGATCCTGTCGCAGGAAACAGCGACTTTCAGTTAAATTGTTTTAAAATTCGGCAGTATTTAATCTTAGAAAGTAGTGGCTAATCAGTTTAACGCGAATATAACAGATTATATGACCGGTTGTAGAGGATATTATTTATTCCCTCGGCATTAACCAGAACGCATAGGACCAGGCGTGTCACTAATTGGTTCTCGCACGAGAGACAAAAATCGTATTTAGCCGCTTTTTCAGATTATTCCGATGTATTTCTGGGGGTTTTGCTGGTGGATATAGGTTGATTATTATTTAATGTTATCATGCACGATCATTTGTTAGTTCCATGATCCTTTCCTTTGAACATGAGCTAAAGCGATAAGTTGATTTTGTCGAAGTTTCCATCGGGCTTTCAACATTCATTTTACCAAAAAAAAACACTCTTTTTAATCACACTTGGTGGACTTTTCTCGATGATTGGAACTTATGGCTGGCCAATTCTTTTATCAGGGACATAGATCCGGCGGGACGGAGGGAGGGGGGGAAGAGGTATATATCTCCCCCACATTTAGGTCAGTTTGTGTTATAAAGTCATCCCCATACACTTTTCAGGACGAGAGATAGATGATATAATCGACCATTTCATACAGAATTATGCATCACTTGCAAGCGCAATGAACGTATTCTCAGAAAGAGAGCCTACTTTTTTTTCAAAATCTGGTCGGGTGGGAAGGCCCCTGGATCACCTTTCAGCCATAGGCTGGGGTTCGGAGTGGTATGAGTGGGGTGTTGTTGAGCCAGCACACACACGCACGTACGGATGCACGGACGGACGGACGGACGGACGGACGGACGTATGCGCGCCCGCACCCACGTACGCACACTATCCTGAGAATTCCACTGTTGTCGCAATAAAAAACTAGTCATTAGTATTATACTGACGGGTTATTGGAGAAAATCTTGGCATTTTCCATTTCCAATACAAATCCAGCCCTTTATCAAGATCCCAATGACCTTGACAACAACGGTCTGAGGTCTGAAAGTCAGCGCTACTCTGCTTGGTTGAGGTAATTATATGGCGATGCTCAGTTCCATAAATTTCTGAAATAAAGGCCAGACGAGCTAACCAGAACCAAACTATTAGTCTGCATTTTATACAAATATTTCAATGACCTTGAACATCTGACCTCAATATCTTTGTACTTCATTTATGTAAACGTAGGCCAATGACCAAATTAAAATCAAGTAGCGTGAACCTATCCTGCGATTTAAGACAATATGTTGAGCTAAACCAAAAGAATGTAACCAAAAAGAATAGTTTTTATCTTAATGTCATAGTGAACCCGACCTTTAACCCTATGACCTCAATATGATTGCGATGAATGTATTTTAAATCTGTAACTGCGTGGCTAAGTTTAGTCACAATAGGCTGAACCACTCCTTAGATTTAAAACGATATGTTGAACAAAACGAAAAACTTAACTGAAAACAATAGGGTATTATACAAAGGTCATAGTAGCCTTAGCCTCAAGGCATTGTGCTCCATTCGGTTAATATATGTAATCATGTGTGCAACTTAATCCCAATAGAGTGCAGCCATGGCGAGATATAAGCCGCTATCTAAACCAAAATGTAACCGAAATATAGAGCTATATACCAAATTCAGACTGACCCTGAACTTCGACTTCATGATCTTACCATCATTGCGCTAGAGCCCATTGATAGAAGAAAGCGCGTATCCAAGTTTACTATAAATACTTTGAAGACATGCCGAGATATTGTGCGATATGTTGAGCTAAACACAAAAGTTTACCGTAAAAGGTAGAGTTTTATACCAAGGCCATCGTGACCTTGAACTGTGAGCTCATGACCATAATAGCATTGTCCTCCATCCCCATGATATAAGGAAATAGGTGCTCAAGTGTATTCCCAATAGGATGAAGCTGTGGTGAGATATAAGAGGATATATTGAGCTAAACGTAAGAGTTGACCATATAAAGAACAATTATATACCAAGGCCGCAGTGACCTTAAACTTTGACCTCATGGCCTCACTTCTAATTGTGCTCCATCCACTTCATATAAGGAAGCATGTGTCCGTGTTTCGTCCCAGTAAATTAAAATTTTTTGCCAATAATAAATATATAAAAGAAATGTTATAGAAAAAGAAAGAAAATTGGAAAATGGGTAAAAATTTGAATAATTTAACTGCCAACTGATGATTCATATTCACCTTCAGAAATGCAGGAAAATCCATCTGAGAGCACCCAGATTTCAGAATTTTATGGTGAAGCCCCCTGCCCCCCCCCCCCTCACCCGCCTCCTTCCAGTGAGGCAATTCCACCACTTATTGAGACAAATCTATGCCCCTGACATGGGCCATATTTCATTCAGTAACTTTGAGAATCTTCGGCCTGATACCACTTTTCAGATAAAACAATAAAAATGGAAAGGTAATGGAAACGTTTTGTCTGCTAAAGCAAACTGAATTACTAAGAGTTCTTAATGGTTTATGAGATTAGTCTTGTTCCAGTTTAACATCTTACTGTCTCGAAATTGCACGATGTGTTAAGACTGCGAAAGCTCATAGGATCAAAGAATAAATACATCTATCACATAGTTTATCTCGTCTACTTTATTCACCATTTGTACTGGCGTCACTTCGCTTCGCAAGGTTATACATGATTCTGTATGTCATCACTGTTGCTGAAATGTGGTGCCATTATGACAATAGATCACCGATAATATAACACTTACAATCAACATAGCATCGCCAGTTTATGCAAAGTTAATATCTTGACTCTGGTGTAGTGTATGTCTATTACTACATCAGTTCGCCAATAAAAGATGAAATTATGTTAGAATCAAGATAATACTCAAGATGGATTACTGTACAGATGGGCAAATGGCTAGAGACATTAAAGATGCATATTCACACTAGAATGCTTGAAAATAAAATTATTAAAATGTTATTCTTTTATAGGCTTAAATTATGTGTCTATATGTAATGAAACGAAATAAATCTTAACATATGATGATTTCATTAACTTAATATAATTTATAATATGATGATTTCATTAAATTAATATAATTTTTTAAGTTGCGAAATTGAAATAGAGGCTTGTGCCTCTATTTCAATTTCACATCTTAAAAAATTATATTAATTTATCTGGAATCAAATCATCATATGTTAAGATTTATTTCGTTTCATTACATATAGGCTCACGGTTTAAGCCTCTAAAAGGATATAATTTAAACAATCTTATTTTCAGTAATTTTGCTGTGAATATGCACGTTTAACATATTTGCTAGAGAGTATTGGATTGTGTTGCTATTTTTTTCACTCTATCAATGTAGATAAACATATCGTCTGTATTAATGGTGATATGGCAGAAGCAAAGCCACCTTGTAAGTTGCCAATTTGCTTATCCATATATCTGCCAGAATACCTATTAAATACCGAGCAGCGACTAATATCTTAATAACGCGGGTTACGGAGATCATGCAGTAACAATCTCGGGCGAATATGGCCGGGCATTGGCCCGGCACCGGCCCAGTAACCTGCGTAATTAGGGTAGTTAGTGAATAAACCAGATGTATACACGCAGTCATCTGACACATCTTGCATTCACATTATACATTAATCTCCATATGAAGTAGCACGATGCTATGTAGCAAAAATATGGAATTTCACCACGGTACATACAGATCAATTTCTAGCTATGTCCCGCCCATTTCTAGCTAAGCTCAGCCTACGCTTTGCGCGTGCTGGGGCATATTTATATACTTTGAGCTCTTACTTCTCGGAATCCCACTTTCAATGTAATTATAAGGTAATGTATTTTATTATTTTGAAACTAACTTGACAAGGCGCGGTTGGTGCCTATGGGAGCAACAACACCCATTCAAATTAGTTTCAAAACATTCAATAGAGTTAGTGTTAATAGTAAATCAATCAAAGACATACAATTCGTACATTTGACGGACTATTCCAGCTTCCTGACAGAGTATTCTCTGCAAATTATATTTGCAACGTAATTAGTAATATGTGACACAATATGCTTGAGTGACAGATCGGATTCATTCATTGCTTAGTAATATTCTGATGCGATTGACAGTTTCCATATGCCATTACCACAGAATCCGCCATAGTTATCCGTAGCAGACACCTGGTCGTATTGTCATTTCAGGCAGATTTAGCTGGCGCGGCACAAGAGACGTTCCACTTATAAATCGGGCCTAAGACAACGCCGACGCTGGCGATGGTGGCAATCCTGGCGTTCAGAAACAAATCCGATAGGCTTGTCACATTTTATCTAATGAACTTAGGAAGTCCCAATTTTCTGGAGTGGGTCCTTTCATATTTCTGTTGATAAATATCGACTAGACCTGCAATTTTGCGTTGGTAAACAATAGCGACGTTCTACAGAGTAATTAGTTTTTGGCCTGGATGTACTATGTAATCGACTGTGTACCATTTTGTAAACATATCAAGCACGCGGCGTATGTTATTATGCATTTGCTGAATGTTTGACAATAATACAATAAATGTGGAAATTGTATAGTAAATGCTAGCATAGGAACTCGCCAGCGCTATTCGGTAATATGTGGCATGTCCGTACAATAGACAGATCCAGTTTTAGCTATGCCACGCCCATCTCTAGGTAAGCTCGACCCATACCTCGTTCGTGTTCGAATAGATCAATCCCTGACGCCCTGTCTATCAATTTCCAGAAAACTATGCACGTAATCTGTTGAATATTTGAAAACTAATTTGACTGGGTGCTGTTGTTGCCTATGGCAGCAACAGCGCCAAGTCATATTAGTTTCAAAATATTCAGCAGCATATTTATTTTAAATAGTAAATACATACAATTCGCGCAACAACGCTTAGTCCGCCACCAATTAGGTCTAAGTGTTCGTGACTTATCTGCGTTATTCATAACGTCATTGATTATAGTGTCATCCCACACGTTACGTAGTTGATTATGACGTCATATGAGTTGTGGATAAACTGGGACGGTCAGTTTTGCTGACTAGTTAATTAATTCGCCAAGAATTCTGGCAATGCCCGGATGTGAATGATTGCTTCATCTAAACCCTGGCAATTGAGGCTTAAATATGTTATCATTGATTCAGTTGTAGCAAGAGTTCATAGCGCTGTTCTCATCCTACCGGCGCCAAAGACGGTTCAAATAAATATCGCACTGTTATTACAAGTAGTTGAGATTAGATTAGTATTGTGGCTACATTGCACATGGAAAGGAAATATCCATTAACATTTGGTTCACAACGAATCTTGTCAAACCTTTTTTAATTAGAATATTCATTTGATGTCGCTGCCATCTTTATGTTTGCATTGGGTGATGAATTCACAATGCTCTACTTTATACTTTAAGTAGTGTATGGCACTATAGAACCAGCACACCGGTATTTTGGCATCGCCTATCCCGACAATCGACCCAATGCTCAATCCATATTGCTGTCAGAACTAACTGTTAGCAATCACAATATCGCCTGTTTCTAAAGGTAGATCGTTGTCAACTTAGATATTACACTGATTGAAACAGAAATAACACAAGGAGTGTTTATATAACTAATGTGGACATAACCCATGCACTTGTACCATTCAGTTTACTGAGTGCGTGATTTCTCATTAATTCACTACTGGTTTAGTCTCGTGTGTGAAAAATGCAATCGGCTTCATTCCACGATCACGATGTCTTCCCTATAATGATGAATAAGCGAGACAGAAGATGCATGCGCCATATAGTGGCACGTCTCCTATCCTCACCCACCCCCCTACGATAAGACAAGCATTGCTCTCCTTCACATCAAATGGCCATTCATCAATCCATGTGTGCATAGGAAATAACAAGAGGAGCACACATGTTCGTATGCGCAGTAAACATATGATATGTATTTAACGCTAGACACATCCTACCATGTTAGTTTGACTCTGACCAGGATTGATATTCTTGATGTCAATCTAGACAACAACTATACCATGATCACTAGACCATGTACAATGGCCCTTTCCAGTTTAACCATCTATCATATGACGTCATAATCAACAACGTTACGTGTAGGATTACGTCATAATCAATGGTGTAATTGATGACCGACTGTATGTACGAGTTTTTGTACAAATTGTATGACTACTATTTAATAAACATGCTGCTGAATATTTTGAAACTAATTTGACTGCCAGCAACAGCACCCAGTCAAATTAGTTTCAAAATAATCAACAGCTTACCTGTATAGTCGTCTGGAAATTGATAGTCAGGGAGGTCAGGGATCTATCGATCTAACACGACCGGGACGTGGGTGGAGTTTAGCTAGAGATGGGTTAATTGCTTTAATTGAAATTGAATAACACGTATATAGTACCCTGTAGTATTGCATCAACAATGAAAAGATATATTGTACAGCGTACACCTCAGCATCAGACGTTTAGTCGTGCTACATACTCGTGTAACCCCAGGATGACACAGTGCATCATATCCCATAATATTGTAGTCATTTTACCAATGGTGCATAGGACTGACTGAAGTCCATGTCTTCGTGGCAGAATTTATTCTGAGCCGATTACACTTGAGAATCAGATCCCTCCGGTACGCAGATAATTGCCTATAGCTTCAATTAACCCTTTAACCCTCAGATTTATTGAAGAAAATTTCAATTTTCTCATAGAAAATGTTCATGTGCAGACCAAGAGAAGCCCATTTTTCAAAATTTACCACTGGAATGACTGGCTCGGTTATCGAGCCAGTCATTCCAGTGGTACATTTTGAAAAACCCCAGTTTCTCTTGGGATGCAAATGGGCATTTCTCAAAACCACAAAAGAAACCGTTTTTGGCTGATATGAGTAGGGTTAATATGTTTTATTAGGTGCACTATCTCCTGAGATTAATTTGTTAACCTGTAAATACTCACTAAATCCGGAATGCTGCTGGTGTGGCTGCTGCTGCTGCTGTTGCCGCCGCCGCTGCTGCTGCTGCTGCTGCTGTTGCTCATGTTGTTGCTGTTGTTGTTGTTGCAGCCGTCTTCGTCATCGTCGTCGTCGTCGTCGTCGTCGTCGTCGCTTCTACTTCTGTTTAAAGATTGTTCTTGTTCTTTCCGTGTTCTGTTTCCTGTTATGGTTGTTCGTGCTTGTGGTTATGATGGTAGTTGACCAGGTCATGGTGCTTTGGCGGTGTGGGATCGGGGTGGTGTGGTGAGATGTGGTGATTGTTTTGGGCAATGAAAAGTATTTCTCGCTCTGTATCTACTTAGCATATGCCCACCATTTTATCAATATTCCATTGACTCTATCCGCCAACACTTACTAATACACACTTTCTCGGAATGCTTAAAATTGAACTTGATCTATAAACCAGTTTCCATAAATTTCCTTCGCCCGCTCGCCCTACATCTCGATCTCCCTATCTCTTTCTTTCTACGCGTAAAACGATCTGTTAGAGGAATCACGTTATCACAATATTTCCTCATTGTTATCATGGCAGATATGAAAGATCGTATTTATCACACCATGTAATGATCGCGACCCATGTGAAATCAATGGAGAAATATCAAGTGGCTTATGATTGTATGGAAATCTTGTGAGGCTCTGACATTTTACCAATGGACACACATTATGATAAATGTGATGGCAATCTGTCAACAGCCATTATCACTGCATAGCATGGGCATAATATACAGTCACATGGAGTTGGTGCATTTGTACATTTCTTTTATACAAACACTAGATATTATTTTAAGATGTTGCTTTCAATGACAGATATTATTTTATTTTGAATAATATGTGCGGATGCAATTATAATGGAGAAGTGATGTAGACATATTTTATTCTGGATATTTTCGGATGACTCATTCTCAGGTGCAATGCGTGACGAAATAGAATTGGTGAGTCACTAGACGGCGTATGGGAGTACATGCTGGGACTTAATGCCAGAGATGCGTTGTGTCCCGTAGCGGGTGAGTAACATGATGATTGGCGTATGACATTTAAGCTTATTCTCATTACGCTATAGTATCATTGTGACTGGCCTGACTAACTGAAGATGGCTGTCCGAGAAATGCAATAATTAACATCTCCACATATAATTTAATTTCTCCTCATACGAATTGATACCATGTACGACGCATAGATAATATTGCATGCGATGGGTCGCTATAGAGTTATACTAGTAGGCTATATCATATACAACTTGTATAATATGGGTTGTATTAGTGTCTTGAATCTGACGCATCCATACTCTCCATCACCAATATCTTAAACACCATCTTGGTGCATTTAGAAAGGGAACGAAAGGGTTAACATCGTATGCCCCTTAAGATTGAGGCAGCATCTTGTACATAGATTAATATGTTTAAGAGATGATTGTATTTTCTTATACCGTCTTTGATAAAATTCAAGATATAGTTATGGTATGCATTGTTTGATTTATCTAATGTTTTTACAATGGTTTCCTTGAATCTTGAATGTGTGCGTTTAGAATAAATAGCCATCCTTCAGCACCGATAGAATTAGGTGTTAAAATGTGTAAAATGTGTACCACGCCTACGATCCACTATAGCGATGATCTAGTTAGTGACCGAACCGGTCCTTCAAAGCAGGGTATTGTAAAATGTCAGCTCACCAGACGCTAGGTTTGAAAATTCCACTACATTGGAGAAACGATATTAAACAATGCCGCTTTAAACGCCGCTTCCATTTTTATAGTGTATGGTAGTTATTGCAATGTGTATGCATTGTCATTGCTTGATGCATGGACGCGCGCACGCACCAGTAGACGTTTATCTCTAAGTGTGATACATTTTCCATGCAACCAGATTTACAAATTGTGGATGTTATATTTAAGATTACATTATTCGAACATACGCACACAATACGGACGAGGTTACAACACGCTAGCATCCATGTATATAGATATAGTGCATCGATTCGCATGGGGGCTGGCGAAATAATGGCATATATGCTAGGCCATTATTTAATCAGGCAAATGCAGTCGATTTGCTATACATAACAGGTTCGAATGCTTATTTCGTAAATGAGACATCCGACACCGACATAAAGGCTTACAGAAACAAACCGATTATGAGTAAATGTATCATTTGGGCATAGTGTTGTGTGCTATGGTGCCACGCGCACACGTACTTGCACGCGGGCGCATGCACTAACATGAGCAGACATGCCCATACATTTCATCATTGGTGAATGGTAGAGGCGGATATAGTCGGTGCCATTCACTAACGTGGTGCAGGTCAAGGACCCATTGCTTCCATTGGTTCAGGTAGAACCGGTTTGTGGCAGGGATATTACTGCACCGTTTTAGTTAGCACATACGAGAGCTCCATACGAGAATGAGGTTTGGTACGTGATGGAATGTGTTGTCGAACCCCCGCCTGACACTAACTCTTATGCACTGATGATTGTAGCGAATTTGTCACATTGATGTTCAATGGAAACGATTCAGAGTGGAATGACTTTCATTCCACGAAATGCCTGTTGACGGATTGTTAAAATAAATTGGAATCCAAGAAATCCTTGGAATTTACTATTTTGGTAATGTATCATAACACATTTGGTTATAGAAAAGTGTCAGAAAACCTATCAAACTGAGTCGATTCCAACCAGATTGGTGTTATTGTACAACAACGGGGCTGCAAGCCCTTTGATTGGCTAATGGTGATGTCAAATTCCAAATTAGCTTCGGATTCGGAAATGTCCGTAAGTGTTCGTCGGTCGGAAAGCACTCCCATTAATAACAGGACATATAATTATTTCTAAATTCAAATAGACATCGTTAACATTTTCAATAGCCTGATGAGATAGCAGCTGATGTAAATCATGCATTATATTGCATGCGTAACAGTATCAATTTGTTTAAGATAATTTAGGAGTGACACCTAGGGCTTCTTGGACATCTTCTGAAGCAATCCCAATCGTGCATATAAATATCACATTAATCATGAGGATGGTCTTCCCTGTACTGACTCAAAACATTATCATAATCGATTACTACTTTGTACCATCTTACGAATCGAATTAACATCTACGATCGTCATAGAATCTATTTGCCATTAGAAAGAAACCCGCTTTTGTGATCTTTGTAAAGTTTTGCAAACCTTGAGTACGTCCAGCCATTTGCAACCTGTAGGAAAAATAATTAATCTAGCAATGTGCAGCATGAACTCACCCTATACAGACTTGGAATGACGGGCCTGGTCATCGATTTCGCGGCCCTCCCTGCCTGACAAAGTATAGCGTATTATCGAATATGTCCCAGTGTACTTTATCGTGAAATCTACTCCATATATGACAGCATACTAAGTAAAAAATGTGGACATGTTTAAGCTCATTGACATAAAACTTTTATCGAACTCTAGAAAGCTTCTAATCTTACCAATGCAAGTTTAAGTCATCACCATAGTTTGTGTTAATCTAAAAGAGGATCCCAGTCTCTCAGTCAATCATATGATGACATAATCAACCACGTCACAGGCTGTTGTCATAATCAATTACGTCATAAGTGATGTGATCAACTTCGTCATTAATGCGTAAGCGTCCTTAAGCTGTATGAATAGTATATCTTTGCTATTTAATACATATATTATTGAAGATTTTGAAACTAATTTGAGTGAGCGCTGTTACGGTTCATAGGCATCAACAGCACCCAGTCAAATTGGTTTCAAAATATTCAACAGGTTACCTGTATAGTTTTCCGAAAATTATGATTCAGGACTTGATCGTCCTAACACGCGCGAAGTGTGGTTGGTGCTAAGCTAGAAATGGGCGGGACATAGATAAAACTGAATTCACCTATTGCATGGCTGTCATTGGCTGCAATTTCCTCTGTACTGTTCCAAACCCAATTACTATTACAGGCATTAGCGTGATCCATGTCTAGCTACGCCCCGCCTCTTTCTAGCTAAGCTCCGTCCATGCGTCGCACGTATTGGGATCGATTTATATAATGCTATCCCTGAATTCCCAGAATCCCATATCCAAGGTAACTGTACAGGTAAACTGTTGAATATTTTGAAATTAATGTGTATGTTGTGGTTGCTGCATACGGCACCAACAACTCTCAGTCAAATTTGATTCAAAATATACAACAGAACGTTTACTCAATGCTGGACACATCAGAGACATACAATTCGTACACATTCCGTGCTCCATGGCGGACTTATAACACGTCATATATAACGAATTAATTTTTCCTTGTCAGAATTGTACATGGACATGATTTTAATTCGACGTCGAATCACCGAGTTCCCCGATTTCAGCACACACGGAACTACGCAAAAGATATAGCATTAAAGTAATTGCCAAACATTTTGTGTGAGATAGGCATGTATTTTATCTTGGATTTCCAGATTTTTGCATAGACCCTGGTACAAATAGTGATTTGGCACTTCTTTCGTAGGTACCACACATAGCGTGTTATGCAAGCCATCTTGATCTCATGTGTCATGTTCAGAAGATGTAGAAATACGCATATCTCCAAGATATAGTACATGTATCGAAAAAAAAAAAAATATGTTGTTAAGAATTTTGATAAGAATTGGATTTGGAAGACATTCTAATCCAATTATGTTGGAAATATTCAATAAAATATATTAACATCGTGTTCAAAATTTTACCGACTAGCATATTTCTGTGTCTGTTTTGGAAACAGTCAAATCAATACAAATACAGAAGCACTATTATTAAATATTTTAGTTTTCACCAGAGTGATCAATTTCTATCTATGCCCATTCCGATTTCTAGCTAAGCCCCGCCCATCTTGTATGTGCGTCGATTTTAGACATTTGAGCTCTGGCGATCGTTAGTGACGTTATGGGCATAACCGTTGTTTGATTGTGCCATTAGCTAACAAGTGACGAATTTGTAATTTTGACATCAGCTGCTGTTGTGACATACCGGCTCCTTACATTGGAATGAACTAATTTTCGTTACATAAAATATTGTGATTTGAAACACGTTCTCCCTTCCAAGGTATGCTGTAATACAGCATAACCCCGAAGGCCACACCATGACAATAAATACAATCTATGACTCTGATTCAATATCGATCATTTAGATATGTTTCAGTTCATATCATCCTTCTTCACCAGGACCGTTCGTTGACATCTCCACTATCAATTGGCAAATAAGTCTTGGGGCTAAGGTACGATTAACTGAACACTATTTCAATTCGTCTTTAGCAATTTAAGCAGGATGCATTTCTTTTAACGCTTCCATGGCGAAACCAGCCAACGCGGCCACTGGACTGGTCATGACTGGTCCTGAGGAATGTCCCTTTGCAGGTCAATAGATAAGCATTTTCTAAGAATTGCGACCGGAATGACTGGCTAGAAAACCGAGCAAGTCATTCCAGTTATAAACGTTTAAAAATAATCTTCCCTTGGCCTGAAAATGGGCATTCATTAAGCAAATATCTTTATTTTCTTGAACAAATTCAACCATAAGCCACAGATTATCTTCTCTCTCTCTTTCTCTCTCTCGCTCTCTCTCTCTCTCTCTCTCTATCTCTCTCTCTCTCTCTCTCGCTCTCTCCCTCTCTCGCTCACTCCTTTACTCCCTCTCTCTCCACTCACTCTCTCTCTCTCTCTCTCTCTCTCTCTCTCTCTCTCTCTCTCTCTCTCTCGCTCTCTCTCTCTATCTCTCTCTCTCGCTCTCTCCCTCTCTCGCACCACTCCTTCACTCCCTCTCTCTCTCTCTCTCTCTCCACTCACTCTCTCTCTCAACATCGTCGTGTCGT
>CM067359.1:113760226-113762726 GCA_034401795.1 Chaetoderma sp. LZ-2023a
CACGACACGACGATGTTATCGACTAAGCTAGCGACTAATACAGAGACGACTGCGCCAGCATCTGTTGAAACCTGCGCACCGCATCCATGTAAACTAGCGTGCATTCCTAAATAAATAACAACACATATATAATCCAATACACTTGGCTTTGTTCTAAACAGGGAGAACGGCATTAACCTATTCTCCTCCTCTGCTTTAGCGTGGTAGACATTTTTCCTGTGACGGAGGCCTGTGCGAGGCTCGCGAGAGGCATTTTCTTCTCGCAAAACCAATTTATTGGCCCGCTTGAGGCATTACTTAATCTGCGATCTATCGCAGATTATTATAATTACTCAGGAGCTTTCTTATTATTATTCTTCTCCCAAAGGTTTAGGAGTTATCTCCTCCTGCAGTTTTCATCCAATCAACTTTCACAACTTCAAAGGCCCATGCCACAATCGATGGCTATTACTTTTATTTTGGATCCATCCAACAGTTTTTGCGTGGCCAAAAAGTCCCATAGGAAATGTATGATGATTTTCAAAATTGGTCTTTGAAGTGCTACTACACCTAGCGTTTTCAACGGATCACTACCATACTTACTGAGGATCTTACCACTGGTCATTTGTTTTAAAAAAAAAAAATTCCAAAATGGCCAACAGACTTTTGCCCCCACAATGCATGGAAAATCTCCCATAGGAAATGTATGGGGATTTCAAATGGATGTTTAAAGTGCTATTACAACTAGCGTTTCGATCGAATCACTCCCATACTTAGGTAGGATGTTGCCACAGCTGATTATTTTTGAACATTTTTTTTTTCAAAATGGCTGCCGTGAAAATATTTTGGGCAAAAGTACCAGTGTTAATTTTTTGCAGAAATGAACCCGGGATGAAAAATTTAAAAAAACAATTTTGAAAATTTTTTTTTGTAGGGGTCGGGCGGTGTGGAGGGGGCTGTGTGGGGAATGAGGACCAGGCGCTCCTTTTGGGGTCAAAATGAACTCGTGATGGAAAAAAACAAATTTCAAATTTTTTTTTTCAAAATGCCCGCCAAAATGAGTTTTTCTCCGATCGACATGAAAATTTAGGGAACCTCTAGCTCTCATATTGACTTGATTCGGTATCAAGGTTAAAGTTGATCCGGCCAACAGTTTTCGGGAAAATCAGCTTTTGGGTGCCACATATCCCCATCGTAAACCTATGGAAGAATATTGGAACAGTGTTATCTCCTATAGTTTTCTTCGGATTATCTTCAAACCTAGCCAGATTCTAGAACATTGAGAGATCTAAACAGTTTCCACTGAAAATTTTAATATCTCGCTTGGGTTCAAGGTCATTCATGGGTAAAGCGTTCCAGTTTTCATGTTTGGCATAAGTTACCTGCCCTTTATCATCTGCAATCGGTAAAGGGAGGTAATTCATTGTAAAAATAAAAATTTTGTGAGTTTTTTGCATGAATTGCCTCCCTTTACCTTTAATTAATTAATCTGTCCTTTATTTGACATTTAATGGCATTTTCCTTGAATTTGGTAAAAATTGTACTATAGCAAGTCAGGACACATTATTTTATACATTATGGTCAAGGCTATCGGTTTTCAAGAAATCAGCTTTTCCATACCCTGTGTAAAAGTATGGGAATTTTCAACTATGGATCTTTGAACTGCGACAACGCTTAGACTTTTTATCAGATCAGCATCAGACATGTTCAATGATCATATGAGAAGAGGCTTGTAATACTCCTTACTACCCAGTCATCGCAGATTTACAGTTACTTCAGTAAATGTGTTCTAGTTTTTATTAACTAGTTAGCCACGCTAGGACTTATCCCTTGCAGGGGTACCTATAGTATATACAAGTATAGGTTAGCTATCGTTGGAGAGATACAATATAGATGGCGCCAACATGTCACATTAATAAGCGCAGGAAACTAATTACTTTGTTAAATCATTTGCCAATACAGCTTCAGGAAGCCAGCCTTCGACTCGATGTGCTAAATAATCAGAATATATCCACCGAAATGTATAGACATACCGGTTACATGATTAGCCGGGATGACGTGGTAGTGTTCGCCAGTGGCGGGAATACTCGCCCGGCCCCACTGGAACGTGATCGTTCCACCGACCGTCGAAGTCGGTCTTTATATCCACCAGTCGCTCGCAGTCTCCCTTCCGCATCCCCAAGGCCGGCTAACCAGCATCGACGGGTCGACGTGTACCGCAGGTACGAGTAGGAGTCCGAGGAAGAAACAGAGGAGCGCCGCGGCGCCGGAGGTACAATAATCATACTCTGCGCGGCGTCGCTGTCGCATTGCAATTAGTTCGTATTGCATCTCGGTTGCTATATTGGCAATGTTAGCATTGGTAATTTAAGTATTATTATCCCCTGCCGTCGACCAGTAATAATTACCTATTCTTATGTTTCATGCTCGATAATGAACTAATAACAAGAGTGGATAAGAAGACTGAGCAGCTAATGAACCTTTCTATTTTTCACTATGCCCCGCCCATCTCTAGCTAGGC
>CM067359.1:113767726-113815226 GCA_034401795.1 Chaetoderma sp. LZ-2023a
CACGTCGTCTTGATTCTCGTTCCGGGCTTGGTGTAAGGAGAAAACAGGACGACTTGATGTCAATGGAAAGACAAGATGACATTTTGATGCGGTTCCGAGTAGTGAACAATAGTTACTTTAATGCCTCAATTCAGAATCGCTTAGAAGTCATTCAAGCGCGCTACATGAAAATTGGGCTAAGTTCTTTATTTGTATTAATAACTGTTCTTCTACTGATGTTGCTGTTTAGAAGAAAGCTGAGAAAGACACTGGAAGCTAAGTATTTGTTATCGGTGTTCTTCTGCGCTTTGTTCTCCATCGCAAATGAACTTGTTATGCACATAGTTATGCTGGTATATGCGAGTGAGGACACGACGAGATCGAAACGTGTCGCAATAAGTTACCTTCGCGACATACCTGCTGTTTTAATGGTGACAAACTTAACAATGATAGCACTTACTCGCTTTCTGGCTATCGTGTTTCCATTTCATTACAATAATCTCATGCACATGACTTCAAAATGGATAAAGATGTGTATTATGTGTCTACCATGGATTGTATCCATATTGATTCTCACTCCGGTTTACGTTATGAACCGCAGCGCAGTTCACACACATGCTCACATGGCCATGATACATTATAGGAAGAGTTATTGTGCTTCGTCAATAATCATTACCGGATTCATTATGATCTCTGTCGTGGTCAATATCGCAGCTAATTTATGGCAACTAATCAAAGCGTATCAGCAATATAAACAAACTAGATTGATTATCCCCAAACCGATTCCCGCGGCATCGATGCTACCTCAATCGAACAGTACTGAAACCGGAAAAGAAGACCTTTCCCAATTCTCAATGCAGGGTATCGCAGTGAACAGATTAAATGCGAACATTACATCGACAGAGGTGCCCGATCTTGCTGGTAATATGCCAATCTTACCTGGCAGCACCTCTTTGAACGCATTAGAAAATATAATCATTGAAAGGCATACGTTAGTAGTTCAAGAAAGCACTGTTATAGTTACCAATGTAGAGGTTTATGATACGACTACGAAAGTGGATAGAGACGTGGTAGATGCAAATGGGGACAATACACAACGAAGTGAAATCGGTACATTAGATAAATCTCAGCTTAGCAAGTCAGAGGGCATACAGCAGTTGAGTTGCTTATCATGTCTTGAAACCAATCATTTCACTGAAATGTGCAGTACACACAAGCCGGCATTGTCCCGGAAAAGGTCATGCCGACACAACCATTGTGGTAAATTAAACATCGCAGACGCATGTGCAAAACTTAATGAAACCTGTCCAGAAATTGACGCAACTCTTGAACCATCAATCAGCAAATGTAACAAAACAATGGCTGTTACACAGAAAAAGAAAGGAGGCCCGTTAAACACAGACTTAGTAATTCATGTAAACAACGAACAATATTCCTCAAATTTAGAGGATTTGGAATCGACTCCACAGAAGTCTGATATTGGACTAAATGCGTGTGGTATTATGATGGGTATTTTGAAGAGTATCAGGAATTTCTTTGGCCACCTACGGTTCGGTGTTATCCTGCTACTACTCATCAGTTTATTTTGGATTCTCTTACTCTCCACATTTATTACCCGGACGAATCGGGGATGTCTTGAAATAGGAGATATTGAATTTACTCCAGATCGTTCAACAACATCTCTACGGTTTTTGGGCTGGTCGTATTTATATGTAACGCCGATACTGTGTTTTCTCACAGACCGGGAACGGAAACGGGCCCTTTTCTGTACTCTGAGGAAATGCTTGAACCGAATAAGAAGATTCATATTATCGGACGTTCATAATTTCGAAATAAGGCAGTGACTTTCAAAGCAGCTACTCAAAGCACGATATTTGTCATATTTCCCTGTTGGAAAAGATGGCAAGTGGCACAGCATTATTTTCCAAATCATGTTCGCTTATCCATGGCGCCCCAATTTCAAGACAAATGAATTTATAGATAACATTTTGTTGCTAACCCATGATGCCGCCCTTGACATATTAATGGTGGTATCCAGTTTTAGCTATGCCCCGCCAATCTCTAGCTAAGCCCCACCAACACTTTGCCTGTGTTGGGATCAATCGATCCATGCACTCTTTGAATTTAATTTTCAAGAAGACTATACAGGTAAGCTGGTGAATATTTTGAAACTAATCTGACTGGATGCTGCTGCTGCCTATGGCAGTAACAGCGCCCAGTCAAATTAGTTTCAATATATTCAACAGCATGCTTATTAAATAGTAAAGACATACAATTCGAAAACCTGATGGACTATTAAATGTTTAAGACGGACTAAATCGAGTCATTCTTGACGTAATTAATTATGACCTCATCCTACACGTCACGTAGTTAATTATGACGTCATATAATGGGCTGAGGAACTGGATTCCCCAATTCAAACCGACATTTTATTGATCATAATCCATGACTAAAATCATGATCCATCGTTAGAATCTTGAATCGTAAATATATGGACGGTGGGCAACACGATGACGTAATCAATTCTGACGTTTCCGTACGATTAGAGTGCAGAAAATTGGCAGACATTTCGAAGATACAATACCCTATCGTGTAGACTAATAATTGTTAAACTATATCAGATATAACCTTGGAGAATTCTTTGATGTTCACCAATATAGAGGCCAATTCACAGTATTTATGAAAATATAGCTGTATCTTTTTTGCTATCAATATATTTTGCGTTATAATAAGAAAGTTGGCGAATAAATTTGTTCAGGACAATACATCGTTTACAAATATAGCCAACTTAGCGCGGTCTGTGTTCAGAGTACGCGTAGAATTAATCATTTGTAATAATAATACATGGTCCAGGATAGAAACTGGCAATTAATGTAAATCAAAGGACTATTATGACTTTTGCGTGTAACAGGTTGAAATAAAGTTACCTAATATGCTTATTCACTATCATATCGTGGTAGTGAACACGTGCTATGCTTGAATTCCTTATGGGTTTTTAATACATTCAACAATGAGTTATCAATTAGATGAAAATTGCATTCCCATGCCGGATATCTTATCTGAGGGGAATTGTGTTGTTTGTCGGGAGGTTATGGAAGATGAAAAACAAAAGGTTTATAATAAAAAAAAGGTCTTGAAACGCTTATTCGTATAAGTCGTCTTCGGTGGAAGAAGCCTATACAGGTAAGCTGGTGAATATTTTGAAACTAATTTGACTGGATTCTGCTGCTGCCTATGGCAGCAACAGCGCCCAGTCAAATTAGTTTCAATATATTCAACAGCATGCTTATTAAATAGTAAAGACATACAATTCGAAAACCTGAAGGACTATTAAATGTTTAAGACGGACTAAATCGAGTCATTCATGACGTAATTAATTATGACCTCATCCTACACGTCACGTAGTTAATTATGACGTCATATAATGGGCTGAGGAACTGGATTCCCCAATTCAAACCGACATTTTATTGATCATAATCCATGATTAGAATCATTTTCCACCGTTAGAATCTTGAATCGTAAATATATGGACGGTGGGCAACACGATGACGTAATCAATATGCTTTATTCTTATTATAAATAACACCATCTGTAAAATCATTAAAATAGCTCGAAAACAATTCAGTATTCCAAAGTGGCTACTTCACCTGGTGAGAGGCATAAACCATACATTAAATTGGTGAAAATTTGACTTCAAATTAATGTTTTGCGGAAACTCTGGTTCGGTGCCGCTTAGGCTGCTTACAACATAACACACTTAAATTTAATATTACGCGCAAGTACGTCAAGTGATATAGCGTGCGCAACAGGCACAAAATAACAGAGCCACGTGGCCATTCCATACATTGTCATTATAGAAAACTAAACCATATCTTATATAACTTCCGGTTCATATGTCAGGGATTAATACTATGTTAACTATTTTATTTATTTATACAGGCCTATTTATTGGATCAAAAATTGATAATTACCGTGATGCCACGGAATACATGGCGTCACCACAATATGAAAGAATCAATTTACAATTTAATAAGTATTCTTGGGATTGGAAACTCGTTTGCTTGGAAGCTTTGGCCGCAACAGCCCGTGGCCAAATCAGTTTCAAAATAATCAACAGCTTACATGTATATAGTTACCTTAAAATATAGATGCTGGGTCTTTAAGGTTTCACAGTTTTAAATCGATTCCAACACGTGTAAAAATACCACAGAGAATATCTAGAAATGGGCGAGTCATACTGGGCCTTTCTAATTAACCTTTCCAGAGTATCCACCCATCATCTGACCTCGTATGACGTCATAATCAGTTCAGCGGGTGTATAATGACGTCACAATCATTACGTAAAAAAGGGTTCTATATAGACCGTCATAAAATCTCAAATAGTCCGACACGTTGTATGAATTGTATGTCTTTGCAATTCTTTGCTATTTAATAAATATGCTTAGCTACACAGTTTAGCTGTGTAGTTTTTTGGAAATTGATAGGCAGGGTGTTCAGAGATCGATCGATTCCAACACGAGCGAGGTGTCGGTGGAGCTTAGCTAGAGATGGGCGGGGCATAGCTAAAACCGGAAGGGTCAATTTATCCATCTATCATAATTATATCGTCTTGAATGACTCTATTTAGCCCGTCTTAAACGCGTAATAGTCCGTCAGGTTATATGAATTGTATGTGTGGGTGGAGCTTAACTAGAGATGGGCGGGGCCTAGCTAAAACTGGAAAGATCTATTAGGCGTTCGTGGCTAACTTAGCTCCGTCATTCATGACGTAATTCATTATGATGTCACCTTACACGTCACTTAGTTGAGTATGACGTCATATCATTGGATTATTGCTGACTACGAGGCATTTTAGCATATGTCTCACTCGATATTGCCAAGTTCATGTTCCGCTACAATTTAGTTGACAGATCAACATTCATTCTTGCGTGCTTTGGTGATATGAATTACTTGAACGCTTGAAGTAGATGAGCGAATCGTTAAGGGCAGCTTATTCGAAGTATCCTCTATTTGTAATTTTATTACGCATAGGATGTAGACAAGCTATAAATATGTAGTGCATTCTTATGTATTAATCTACATGGATATGATTATCATATTAGGTGTTTAGTTTATAATTATTGTCCTACATGAATTATCGATCCTGTCTGTGTGCGTTTATCAACAGTGTTGTGGGGAAATTCGGTGGCTGGCTCTTGGAGGTGCATGACGCACCTAGCATTCGGATAGTGATGTGGTTAGTCATGGTCATTCACAGTCAAGTCTCCAGCTCCTCGTCATTCAAAGTCGATAGCCAGGTATCCAGCTCCTGGTCATTCATAACCAGGTTCCCAGGTTGAACATGCAGTACATAGCTTCCTGCAGCTACAATATCCGTTTGAATAATCAGCTTATGGCGGCCTGTGGCCAACTATGATACCAGTTTGAATCATCAGCTCATGGCGGCCTGTGGGCAGTCATGCGTCGAGTCTGGTCATCATCAGCCTTATCTCTAGCTACTGGCAGCAAGTGGCCTGATCGATGCGACCTTTCAGAGCAATCAGCGCCTTGTTTTATATTTCGGTCAAAGTTACACTCATTTAGCGAGCACCCCCGCGTCTATCAATCAAGTTGTGTATAATAATATGATTGCTATCGTGGTTAGAATCAATAACTGGACATTTCTAATGACAGTAAAGGATTGGTTACATAGCTCTGAGCCGTCCTTTTGATTCCCCATACTATGCAGTTGTCATGTAATATGTAAGTCCATATATTAGATTACCATAACTTATATATATTATTATTATTATTATTATTATTATTATTATTATTTTTATTATTATTATTATTATTATTATTATTATTATTATTATAGGTCTGTCTTAGACAAAAGCAAGAACTATTAATTCTCAAATTACACAACTGACTCTAAAATCTCATGCCTACACGATGATCTCATACCCAGGAAGGGGTAGAACCATAAACGTTAAGCGGCGTTCGTTTGATTGAGTTTCAAATGATCCAAGTCAATACGTATCTTCTTTGACTTGATAGACTAGTAGAATAATCCCATTTTTTGGCGACCTGGGAAAAAAATTCCAATGTTATCAATTCCTGCTCATTGTTGATCTTCACCATCTCTAGTATCCCTGAAAAAAGGTCCTGACCAATATGTCTTGGGCGGGATTTTTTACACCACTTTGAAATCTTCCTACTTTCAAATTTCTTGCAATGCCTTATTATAGGGTGCACGGGGGGGGGGGACAAATTCAAATTTCTGACGTTTCCGTACGATTAGAGTGCTGAAAATTGGGAGACATTTCGAAGATAAAATACCCTATCGTGTAAACTAATAATTGTTCAACTATATCAAAAATAACCTTTGAGAATTCTTTGATGTTCACCAATATAGAGGCCAATTCACAGTATTTATGAAAATATAGCTGTATCTTTTTTGCTATCAATGTATTTTGCGTTATAATAAGAAAGTTAGCGAATAAATTTGTTCAGGACAATAAATCGTTTACAAATATAGCCAACTTAGCGCGGTCTGTGTTCAGATTACGCGTAGAATTAATCATTTGTAATAATAATACATGGTCCAGGATAACTTTAGAAACTGGCAATTAATGTAAATCAAAGGACAATTATGACTTTTGCGTGTAACAGGTTGAAATAAAGTTACCTATTATGCTTATTCACTATCATATCGTGGAAGTGAACACGTGCTATGCTTGAATTCCTTATGGGTTTTTAATACATTCAACAATGAGTTATCAATTAGATGAAAATTGCATTCCCATGCCGGGTATCTTATCTAAGGGGAATTGTGTTGTTGGTTGGGAGGTTATGGGAGATTATACCCAAAAGGTTTATAAAAAAAAAAGGTCTTGAAGTGCTTTTACATTATAAGTCGTCTTCGGTGGAAGAAGACTATACAGGTAAGCTGGTGAAAATTTAGAAACTAATCTGACTGGATGCTGCTACTGCCTAAGGCAGCAACAGCGCCCAGTCAAATTAGTTTCAATATATTCAACAGCATGCTTATTAAATAGTAAAGACATACAATTCGAAAACCTGATGGACTCTTAAATGTTTAAAACGGACTAAATCGAGTCATTCATGACGTAATTAATTATGACCTCATCCTACACGTCACGTAGTTAATTATGACGTCATATAATGGGCTGAGGAACTGGATTCCCCAATTCAAACCGACATTTTATTGATCATAATCCATGATTAGAATCATGATCCACCGTTAGAATCTTGAATCGTAAATATATGGACGGTGGGCAGCACGATGACGTAATCAATATGCTTTATTCTTAGTATAAATAACACCATCTGTAAAATCATTAAAATAGCTCGAAAACAATTCAGTATTCCAAAGTGGCTACTTCACCTGGTGAGAGGCATAAACCATAAATTAAATTGGTGAAAATTTGACTTCAAATTAATGTTTTGCGGAAACTCTGGCTCGCTGCCGCTTAGGCTGCTTACAACATAACAAATTTAAATTTAATAGTACGCGCAAGTACGTCAAGTGATATAGCGTGCGCAACAGGCACAAAATAACAGAGCCACGTGGCCATTCCATACATTTCCATTATACAAAACTAAACCATATCTTATATAACTTCCGGTTCATATGTTAGGGATTAATACTATGTTTACTATTTTATTTATTTATATAGGCCTATTTATTGGATCATAAATTGATAATTACCGTGATGCCACGGAATACGTGGCGCCACCACAAAATGAAAGAATCAATTTACAATTTAATAAGTATTCTTGGGATTGGAAACTCGTTTGCTTGGACGCTATGGCCGCAACAGCCCGTGGCCAAATCAGTTTCAAAATAATCAACAGCTTACATGTATATAGTTACCTTAAAATATAGATGCTGGGCCTTTAAGGTTTCACAGTTTTAAATCGATTCCAACACGTGTAAAATACCACAGAGAATATCTAGAAATGGGCGAGTCATACTGGGCCTTTCCAATTAACCTTTCCAGAGTATCCACCCATCATCTGACCTCGTATGACGTCATAATCAGTTCAGCGGGTGTATAATGACGTCACAATCATTACGTAAATAAGGATTCTATATAGACCGTCATAAAATCTCAAATAGTCCGACACGTTGTACGAATTGTATGTCTTTGCAATTATTTGCTATTTAATAAATATGCTTAGCTGCACAGTGTAGCTGTGTAGTTTTTTGGAAATTGATAGGCAGGGTGTTCAGAGATCGATCGATTCCAACACGAGCGAGGTGTCGGTGGAGCTTAGCTAGAGATGGGCGGGGCATAGCTAAAACCGGAAGGGTCAATTTATCCATCTATCATAATTATAGCGTCTTGAATGACTCTATTTAGTCCGTCTTAAACGCGTAATAGTCCGTCAGGTTATATGAATTGTATGTGTGGGTGGAGCTTAACTAGAGATGGGCGGGGCCTAGCTAAAACTGGAAAGATCTATTAAGCGTTCGTGGCTAACTTAGCTCCATCATTCATGACGTAATTCTTTATGATGTCACCTTACACGTCACTTAGTTGAGTATGACGTCATATCATTGGATTATTGCTGACTACGAGGCATTTTAGCATATGTCTCACTCGATATTGCCAAGTTCATGTTCCGCTACAATTTAGTTGACAGATCAACATTCATTCTTGCGTGCTTTGGTGATATGAATTACTTGAACGCTTGAAGTAGATGAGCGAATCGTTAAGGGCAGCTTATTCGAAGTATCCTCTATTTGTAATTTTATTACGCATAGGATGTAGAAAAGCTATAAATATGTAGTGCATTCTTATGTATTAATCTACATGGATATGATTATCATATTAGGTGTTTAATTTATAATTATTGTCCTACATGAATTATCGATCCTGTCTGTGTGCGTTTATCAACAGTGTTGTGGGGAAATTCGGTGGCTGGCTCTTGGAGGTGCACGACGCACCTAGCATTCGGATAGTGATGTGGTTAGTCATGGTCATTCACAGTCAAGTCTCCAGCTCCTCGTCATTCAAAGTCGATAGCCAGGTATCCAGCTCCTGGTCATTCATAACCACGTTCCCAGGTTGAACATGCAGTACATAGCTTCCTGCAGCTACAATATCCGTTTGACTAATCAGCTTATGGCGGCCTGTGGCCAACTATGATACCAGTTTGAATCATCAGCTCATGGCGGCCTGTGGGCAGTCATGCGTCGAGTCTGGTCATCACCAGCCTTATCTCTAGCTACTGGCAACAAGTGGCCTGATGGATGCGACCTTTCAGAGCAATCAGCGCCTTGTTTTATATTTCGGTCAAAGTTACACTCATTTAGCGAGCACCCCGCGTCTATCAATCAAGTTGTGTATAATAATATGATTGCTATCGTGGTTAGAATCAATAACTGGACATTTCTAATGACAGTAAAGGATTGGTTACATAGCTCTGAGCCGTCCTTTTGATTCCCCATACTATGCAGTTGTCATGTAATATGTAAGTCCATATATTAGATTACCATAACTTATATTTATTATTATTATTATTATTATTATTATTATTATTATTTTTATTATTATTATTATTATTATTATTATTATTATTATAGGTCTGTCGTAGACAAAAGCAAGAACTATTAATTCTCAAATTACACAACTGACTTTTAAAATCTCATGCCTACACGATGATCTCATACCCACGAAGGGGTAGAACCATAAACGTTAAGCGCTTTCGTTTGATTGAGTTTCAAATGATCCAAGTCAATATGTATCTTATTTGACTTGATAGACTAGTAGAATAAGCCCATTTTTGGGCGACCTGGGAAAAAATTCCAATGTTATCAATTCCTGCTCATTGTTGATCTTCACTATCTCTAGTATCCCTGAAAAAAGGTCCTGACCAATATGTCTTGGGCGGGATTTTTTACACCACTTTGAAATCTTCCTACTTTCAAATTTCTTGCAATGCCTTATTATAGGGTGCACATGGGTGGGGACAAATTCAAATTTCTGACGTTTCCGCACGATTAGAGTGCTGAAAATTGGGAGACATTTCGAAGATACAATACCCTATCGTGTAAACTAATAATTGTTCAACTATATCAAAAATAACCTTTGAGAATTCTTTGATGTTCACCAATATAGAGGCCAATTCACAGTATTTATGAAAATATAGCTGTATCTTTTTTGCTATCAATGTATTTTGCGTTATAATAAGAAAGTTAGCGAATAAATTTGTTCAGGACAATACATCGTTTACAAATATAGCCAACTTAGCGCGGTCTGTGTTCAGATTACGCGTAGAATTAATCATTTGTAATAATAATACATGGTCCAGGATAACTTTAGAAACTGGCAATTAATGTAAATCAAAGGACAATTATGACTTTTGCGTGTAACAGGTTGAAATAAAGTTACCTAATATGCTTATTCACTATCATATCGTGGTAGTGAACACGTGCTATGCTTGAATTCCTTATGGGTTTTTAATACATTCAACAATGAGTTATCAATTAGATGAAAATTGCATTCCCATATGCCGGGTATCTTATCTGAGGGGAATTGTGTTGTTTGTCGGGAGGTTATGGGAGATGATAAACAAAAGGTTTATAAAAAAAAAGGTCTTATTCATATAAGTAGTCTTCGGTGGGGGGGGGGGGAGGGGTGTGTGGAGGATAGAGAACTGAATGAATATTTATTAGAACGATCGGTAACACTGCTCACTGGTAACGTGTATGTACACAAGAGATGCTGGGCTGATTATACTAGGGATCCAGAAGCTGACCTGAGAAGAAGTAGAACAGATAGTGACAGTGGTTAAGATCAAGATTAAGATCAAGTACGGGGCCTTTTGATTGGACGGGCAGTTGCTTTTTGTGTAGGAAAACAGCAGTCTTTGACAGTAGACATCCAGGCAAAGACTCTGTGTCAAAGGTTACCTTGCTTGCATTCCGACAATTTGTCTTGAATCAGTGCATGAAACGAAATGACAACTGGGCTCATCAAATTATGTTAAGAGTAAAGGACTGCATAGATTTAGTTGCATCATCAGCCCAATATCATTGTAAATGTTATACAGATTTCTTCTGTTCTGCAAACACTACTAATGTGCCAGTCTGTCGGCCAACCGATTCAAAGAAGCAAAGCTGGTTTAAAGCACTTTTCAATTGGCTGGATGATGAGGGGGTGTCAGAAAAACTGACTATCACGGAACTATACGAGAAGATGATAGAGATATCCAGTGGTGAAGAAGTTTACGGCATTAAGAGCCTGATAGAGAAACTGCACGACCATTACTGGTCGCGAATGAAAGGGGGTCATGAAGATGTATTATGTTTCCATGATATGATTAGTTACATAGTACATGACAAATTGCACTCCGAAAAGAGAGAAAATGTCAAACTAGAAACTGAAAGAATAGTTGCTACGTGTGCTAAACTACTGAAAGACGAGATACGTCAGCGAGAGTACTCAAAAGAATGTTATCCGAGTAGCAATGGCATTAGTGATATCGGTAAAGGAAGGGAGGTTCTCACCCCCACTAACTCGTATATTTATAGAGACAATGATAGAAAATGATTTTAAAAGAATGATAGACCATTCATAGACCTCAACCCAAATGACGAGACTTGTCTGTACTCTACGCTTTTATACATTCACGATCAGTCAAGCAAACTGATGCAACCCAGTGCATCAATTACATTTGGCCAGCCACTCTGGCAGAAAGCAGTTGAAATTATTAAAGCAAAATAGTTATCTATTAAAATAGATAAAATGTACAGATACAAAATCCAATACTTGGCTGTACGTGACTCGCTTTCCAATTTTGCCTTGTGTTTAATAATACATAGATCTAATGCTACGAGTTCTTCCGAATCGGAAATCTCATTGATTGGTACACATTCGTCTTCTAGAGCACATCTAACCATTTCTTCCAGTTTGATTACTTGATTGGTTGTTAATCTATCTGGCTGTTGTGTACATACAGAATTGGATGGTTCAGCATCTACAGGTAATAGATCAGAAATCAGCTTTGTCATAAGCGCTTTTTCAACACGAAAATGTGCATGTAAAGCCCTGGAAATTGCTTTTCCCGCCAAAATCTGATTAATGGTGTTTGGTCCATACACCTGCCCCATGGCTTCCTCAAGACCCGACCCTTTCATCACATTGCCAATACTAACACATGCACTCATTAGAAGATGGAATCCACCAAGTCGACAAACCAACCGGTTGTATCATTAGAGAGGTCTTACATTGTGAAAGAGTCTGTAATTGGGAAGGGCATCTCGCAGCTGTTGGAAAGCCGTTGAATCTTTTCGCGGCTTCAGGGCATATTAATTATGCAAAAAGTGCTAGACTTTACCTGCAAATGATGAGAGATCTCCCGACCAAACGCTCATGGTTGTACAATAAATTCTCTACAAGTCACCATGCAGTTCGTAGGAGTGACAAGCACTAGGCTGGATTAAGGACTGATCTATGCATAGAGCAGATTCTTATGCGATCAATGAAAGCTCGAGGAGGTCTGACACATGGTCGTGGCATAGCTGAAAGCGTTAGGTATCAATGGATCTATAGAATGTATTACTGTGCAGCTGTTCATGAGGCAATGACCAGCTTAACAAATCGTCAACATGCAACAAGTGAACAACATGCGGAACTCGGTAAATCTAGGTACAAGCGAGACATGGAGAAGATCCTAGATTGGTGTGAACAGCACAACCCATTCGATGACGAGGTGTCCACGCTAAGGTCGTTGGCAACTGGGCTAACGGCGTCTGACGATGATGGAATTAATTGTGACATGGCTGAACAAGTTGGTTTGAAGATCCAGCAATCACTTGATGACGTGGCCTTTAGAAATGCTCACATTAAACGATCTCAACAAGTTCGTACATTGAATGACCTCCAGCCCGGTATCAAGCTCGGGAAAAAACTATCCAGATTGAGCCGAGTGTTTTATTCTTGCGATGTACGGCACTGGCAAAACAAGAATCTGAAGACGTCACCCCTTATGTTAAGTATGAACTTTCTTCCATACCTACATCGCTGTTCAAAGACTATTTCATGCGGAAATCAAATAAATCAGAAATAGCCAGGGATATTATGAAAGAGCTCCACAATATCGGCCATGAACTGACTAATGTTACGAAAGATACCATGCCAGTAATAGATGGTGGTTGGCTGCTCCATCATATTAGATGGAAAAACAGTGTCACGTATCAAGAAATTGTCGAATAATATGAAACCTTTCTCAACAATAAATATGGAAAGTGCTGTGTTGTATTCGATAGATACGAAGGACCATCCACAAAAGACCACGATCGTCTGAGGCGCTCTGGAGCAACGTCCGCGGATATCACTGTCACAGATATATCAAAGTGTCACAAAAATCAAGAGGCAATTTTCTCCTACATGAGAAATGAGGCACAGTTCATACAGCTTCTTGTCAGATTCTTACAATCTAAGGATTATATCGTTAAGTGTAGTGATGGCGATGCAGACACCTTGATTGTATCAACTGCTCTGGACCTTTCGAAAAGCGGTCAATCAGTAATGGTTGTAGCGGAAGACACGGACGTTTTTATTATGCTAATTCACCACTGGAAAACATACATGACTGATATATTTCTAGTAAACGAGAGAAAAACAAATGGACCAAATAAAACTGTGCAGATGTACAGCCTTCGCGAAGCACATGAAGTGATGAATCCAGTATTGCACGACAACATACTGATCATCCATGCATGAGTGGTTGCGATACAACTTCATCTACCTTTGGACAAGGAAAAACTCATGTAGTGAAAGCTTTGTCTAAACAGAGCAAACTACAGTTACTAGCTCATGAAATGGCTGATACTGAGCCGACACCCCAAGACGTCGATAATGCCGGTATATCTGTTTTCTGTACCCTTTATGGAGGGAAAGATTTTGAATCACTGACATCCTTGAGACACATGCGTTATCAAGCAATGATTGCACGGTGTAATAAAACTGAGCCTGAGAGACTTCCACCACTTGATCGAGCCGCTCATTACCACAGTCTCCGTCTCCATCTGCAAATTGTCCAATGGACTGAACTCGATAACAAGTGCCTTAATCCGTACGAATGGGGCTGGAAGTTGGAAAACAAGGTTATGCGCTCTGTCATGACAGATATCGATGCTGCACCTGCAAATGTTCTGACATTTATTCGTTGTAATTGTGAAATTACTAATAAAACCCAATGTGGAACAAGGCAATGTGCATGCTACGAATGAGGATTACACCGTGTCGCTGCATGTGGCGGTTGCCATGGAGAAACGTGTAGCAACAAGGTTGTTCCTTCCGGATGTGAAGACGTTGGCGATGATGATGAACAAGATTTCGATTAGTATACGGACAAAGATAGCAGACAAGATGTGCTTCTTGGATAATCTTTTGTCAATGATTTTTACATCTGTCAGAATCCTCAGTTCTCGTTGTTTAAAATATACCGCATTCACCTAAAGAAATATATGTCTTTAAAATTCTTGATAGAAATTATTTACTCGGTATCTTTTTATCCATTTCATTCATTTTAGTAGGGTTTCTGATCGCAAGTATGCGACAAATGAATGGCTACTGTCAAAAGAATTTGTATCCATAATCCGCGCAGCCATCTTTTTTTTCTCACGTTACCATGACTACAATTAAAGGAATCATTGACAGACTAAGAGAACATGGTACATCCGATAAATATACAGTTTCAGTGCTGTACTCCTAGACACACTGTCAGAAAAAAGGACTTGCCTTTGACTACCCTCATAAATCAGGGTTTCTAAGAACGCAAAAAACTTTTGCCCAAGGGATATTGGTCAGGACTTTTTTCTGTGATAATATGACCATAAGAAACAAAACGTTGATTTCGATAACATTGCAATTTTTCCCCCAGCTTCTCCAAAATCCGCTAGCCTATGATCGAATATCGATCATCTGTTCTGGAATGATTCTCTATTCGATCTAGTCAAAGATGACCCATATCGACTATTGGATCATTTGAAACTCACATCAAACGGACGCTGCTTAACTGTTGCGATTCAGGATTCAAATGTCTGGGCTACTCGTCAATTGCTGAGCAATGTAGCTTCTGTTCACACAATGGACCTGTCCGGTTTTAGCTATGCCCCACCGCGTTGTGATTGACAGATCTCTGAGGACCCTGAATATCAATTTCCAAAGAACTACACATTTAAGCTGTTGAATATACTAAATCAGCAACAGCGCCCAGTCAAAGTAGTTTCAAAATATTCAACAGCACGTTTATTATATAGCAAAGAATAACAAAGACATTGCAATTCATACAACGTGTCGGAGTATTTGAGATTTGGTGACGGTCTATATGGAACCTTTTGTGATGTAATGATTGTGACATCATCATACACGTGCTGGGCTGATCATGACGTCATACGAGGTCAGATGATGGATGGATACTCTGGAAAGGTGAATTGATTTGATGTAGCTGATCTACAGAAAATGGTGAATAAACAAATGTTGAGACAACCTAAACTTGTCTGCTACTAGTTATGGTCATTTCAATTAATATTTGATTCCGTAAGCTTACAGGACTTGTTTTATTATGGTGTGCGTGCGTGCGTGCGTGAGTGCGTGTAAATTTGTCGGATATTATTCCTCTTATTGGAGTGATCGGACAAGTCTTTGCAGTTTCAAAAGGTCCAACAATATAACAGTTGAACGAAAGGAAATTTTGGGAAATATAAATGCATCTGTATTATTGAATCACTATTCAATTCAGCAGTGCAAACGCGAAAATGAATAGCTATCAATTGTCAAAATCTGGCTTTGTCTACTTTTGATCTTGCCCCATTCATCTCTAACTCCATTGATCAAGGTTCAAATACTAATTCGGATCACGCTAGTGTTCGGACTGAATATTCGAATAGTCATTCAAATAGACCAATATGAATAAATATTCATATAGTTTAGCGAACGACTATTGGAATATTTATAAAAAACAATTTGTATTAAATTGAATTGAAAGAAATTTTATTTTTCAAAATGGCTAAAAGATGTTGTTTGATCAGATCAATGTAAATCTTGCCCAATTTCTAATTCCTATATTGTCTTGACTTGATAATAATTTTATAATTGGATCCATTTGAGGTAACTATGGCTGGCATATTTTGCAGTTACAGTTTTACTGGATCACCACTACGTGAGTTGGACGTTACCTGTGGCTCCCGAAAATGTCTCATGATTTCGAGGGCAAAGGTCAAGCTTACCTTTAAGGTCAAAGTTTATTTTTCCCCAGAATTAATGCCTGTTCAATGGGAATGGTATACCTTACCATATGCCCCCAAGGTTATTCCTTTAAGGAAAATGTTTGAACTGCAAATCCGCCCATGTTTTTTATCGCAGCGAAGCATGTTGACTTTTGGGTCAGAAATCAATGCCATTTTAGTGTCCAGATACCCCTTTATGTTATCAATATTATAAGTTGCGATCTTAGCACACACAAGTTCAATGATCATATTAGAAGACTATTATAAACTATATTGTTGCAGAGATAGAAATTTACACCCTTACAAGATGTCGAAAACTAAAATGTCTTCTTTTTCAAAATGTCCGCCTAAATTGCTTTTCATCCGATCGACTAGAACCTTGATAAATTCCTAATTGCTATGTTTTCTTAATTGGGTATACATTTCATATCTGGTCCTTCCAATAGATTTCAAGAATCCGGTCTTCTTTACGCACCAGATGTAGTAAATGTATGATAGGAATGTTTAAACTACATTTTCTCATTGCGTTTTAAACCGATTGACTAGAAACTTGGCAGATATCTATAACATATTTAGCCCTACGGTTTGATGTGTCAATCGTAGTTTTCCCCAGCAAAACATTCCCTGTTTTACACGCTTACCGACCACATTTCCTTTCTATCTAGCTGTCATCTGAAATATATGACTAACTCGAATATTCATTCATATAATTATACGAATATTAGAATACTGATTTTATACGAATACAGACCACTAGATCATGATCCTTTTAACCCTTTAATGATAAGTATTTGTTCACAAAATTCAAATATATACTTATTGAATGTCCATTTTCAGGCCAAGAGAAGACTATTTAAAAAATTTACCACTGGAATGACTGGCTCGGTTATCGAGTCATTTCAGTGGTAAATTTTCAAAAATAGTCTTCTCTTGGCCTGCAAATGAACATTCCTCAAGAGGCTGGTCTTGGCCGGTTTCGTCGTGAATGGGGTAACCGAGAAAAACATTTGAAAAGGTAAGCGCCAAGCAAGACTGGGCTTTGAATTACCGTCCAAGTAATAACGAAACAATAGACCTTTCCAGAGTAATGACGGCATATGACGTCATAATCAGCTAAGCGACGTGTAGGATGACGTCATGATCATTACATCATAAATGATTCCATGCGGCCCGTCTTCAACCCTTAATAGTCCGATACATTGTACAAATTGTATGTCTTTACTATTCAATAAACAAGCTGTTGAATATTTCGAAACTAACTTGACTTAAATTAGTTTCAAAATATTCAACAGCTTACCTGTATAGTTTTCAGGAAGTTGATAGTCAGGGAGCTCAGAGACCAATCGATCCCAACACGAGCGAGGTGTGGGTGGAGCTTAGCTAGAGATTGGCGGGGCATGGCTAAAATTGTAACGGTCCATTGAAGCAGTCCCAACGAAATCATAACACCAGCGCCCCCCCCCCCCCAACCTAGACATGTGTTTTATCATCTCGGTTGGATAGAATGGTTTGCCTCAAACAGTAATGGTCGCACTTATGTCAATGACGTCACGAACATTACTAGCGCGTTCAGGTCGACAAGCTTGTCATGATTTTTTGTCCGGAAAATAAGTTTCAACGAGCCCAGGAGCGCGCGTTTGTCTTTTTCACCCTTTTGGGCATAGAGCCCGATTTGTCTCTTCGAGTGTTTGCAAAAATGCATATAGATCATCAATATAAACTGTTTTAACAATTTGTTGCTCCTCAATCCATTACTAGACTTCTAGAATCACTTAACTCCTTTGACTAGAGCTAGCTATAGGCTGCCTACAGTTTGGAGCTTCATATGCAATCCTATGTCAAGGCGTATGGTCCTGCTCTGATAATATAGAGAAGAACATTCACGTCTCAATTTCTGCCGCTTTAGACAGAATATGTCTCTTTAGAATCAGACATTTTTTCAATCTTTCCCTTAGAGAATAGTTGAATAATCTTTTTGAGCAAAGGAATGCCTCAAAAGAATCAATACTTACTAAGCTATGAGTGTTCTCTATTTATTTTATGTGCATTATGTTATTATACATCTTGAAACTTGTTATTATATAAACTCCCAGAGCATGAGATTTTTTTTTCTGTAGCTTTGATTTATGCCATCATCCCATTGTATTACTACTTTTTGGTGTTAGCATTTTAGACATTGATCATTTGTCTTTAGACAGGTTGTCTATTGCAATTTGCAAAGGCATACATATTAAATAGTCATTACTTAGAATGCGGGAAATGGCCTCTCAACGTAACGATCAGGTCAACCTGAAGGTCCATATTTCCCTCTGTGTAGGCTAATGGTAATTCTATATGAATAAATCGTATGGCTACTCAAACTAACTGGATCGACTTGAATAGGATCGAAAGTGCACTATGTAAAAAGAAAATTGTTGACAGATTAATTATTTCATGAATATTATTAATTAATTAATTAATTGTGCCAAAAACAGTAAAATTCGTGTTTGATCAGGATTCCTGGACAGATTAACAGTAAACAACAGTGGTTCGCCCTTTGGTGGTCAAGATTGTCTAAGAAAAGTCAAAATATTTCATTTACAATAAATGGATGGATGGATGGACGGACGGACGGACGGACGGACGGACGGATAGATAGATAGATAGATAGATAGATAGATAGATAGATAGATAGATAGATAGAGAGAGAGAGAGAGAGAGAGTGGAGGCAATAGTTCTTATTAAATCTACCAATGGAATGACTGGCTCGTTTGTTCAGACTGTCATTTCAGCGAAATATTGCAAACAATAGTCTTCTGTTGGCTTGCGCATATGCATTCAATAATGGCATATTCCTCAAGATCACTATAGAGGTTGTTTGGCCGGCTGGGACATTAAACCCCTTCAAGGAACAATTCCTGAAAATGTAAATTATGTACGATGTGTAGCATGTTCTGTTGAATATTTTGAAATTCATATGGCTGGAAGCCGTTGCTGACTAACTAAAGCAGCAATGGCGTTCAGTGATATCAATTTCAAAATATTCAACATCTTTCCTATTTGTTTGCCTTGAGATTGAGAAACACGAAACTTTTAGATGAAACGACTAAAGGGTTAACGAAGACGACGATGGCGCCAATCAGTCAGAACTGTGAGTTTAATCATGTACCAATCGCCGATATATGACATGTATAGAGATAGTAGATGTTAATAAGATCACACTTGAACAGTATGTTTAATGCAGGCATATGTTTAGAGATAGACAATACACCTATTTAAACGAATGTCCACACGCTGGCAACGATAACGTATAATTAGTTAATTGGATAATGGTCAGAATGATGATGGGGGTGGGGGTGGTCATGATAATGATGATGGAGGTGGTGGTAATCAGAATGATGACGGTAATGGTCTGAATGATGATGATGATGATGATGATGATGATGATGATGATGATGACGATGATGATGATGATGGTGGTGGAGGTGTTGGTCAGAATGTTGATGGTGATGTAGATGGTGCTCAGAATGGTGATGAGGATGATGTTGCTGGGTGTAACAGAGATGGAGGTGGCATAGCTACATATATTGCTCATAATATATCTTATAAAAGACAATGTGATCTGGAAATTAATAATTTAGACATTTTGTGGTTAGAATTATGTCCGTACAAACGTAAATCCTTCCTAACTGCTTTTGCATATAGACACCCAAATACACCAAGTGAATGGATAGACCTAGTTCGGCACATGTGTACTAAAGTATTTAATGAAAATAAAGAGGTAGTACTCCTAGGAGAATGTAACATTAATTATATAGATTCTAAGAGTGAAAATGCAAAATGACAGGAGCGGCTAGGATTGTATCAACTCACACAGAAAGTCAAGGAGCAAACAAGAATCACTGGGAAAACATCCACCTTAAGAGACCACATATATGTTACAAATGAAGAAATCGTTAAGCAGATAATTGTCCCAAGACTTGTATTAAGTGACCACAGAGCAGTGTGTATAGTACTTAATTACAAAGATGTACACCACAAAAGCTCTATGCATACAGTTGTTAATATGAGATTAATGAAGAATGTTGCTGAAAATTCATTCAGCACAGATATAGATTCCTTTCACTGAGCTAGAACATTCAGCAATGACAACACAAATTAGGCATTAGAGTTCTTCATGGCATCTTTTCTACAGATGTTAGATAAACACGCACCAATGGTGCAAACGTGAGTAAAACATAGATTTTTACCAGAATGGTTAAATGATGAAATCTTAGCTTCAATGAAAACAAGAGGTAATTACCATGCTAAAAAGACGCAACGCAATATGAGCTTTGGCGAAATAAAACAACAGCCTTAATAGAAAAAGTAAACTAAATTTACTACAAACCAAAATTTGTAATTTGGAAATTCAGAATGATATTTGGAAGATTTTCAGAAGTCTTAACCCGAAGAAACAAAGTACAAATACAAAGCAATTTATTAATGCAGATGGTACTATGTTGTCAGACACTAAGCAAATTTCAAATGCTTTTAATGTTTACTTAAGAAAAAATATTGAAACTAAAACCATCATATAACTATAATATCTTGTACCGCTTTCATGATGCCATAAACCAAAAAGCGAATGCTAATATTCACCAGGACACTTACTTTGTTATACATGAAATAACACCAAATTCTGTGTTAAAGCAACTATCTGGACTAGATGTAAGGAAATCAATGTGTACCATTGTCCGACCTTGTTCTTTAAGAAATATAACGTGAAAACACACGATGAAGATGGTTTCTGGATATCAAAATTGTGTAGGAAGTTACCTGTAATCTGTGTCACTGGTGACGATAGATAATTGTCCAGTCCCTGTTATAATTCACGAATGCATAAGCATAAGACATACCGAAACAGATTTTCTAAGGCTTAGGGTTATGGATGGATGGATGGATGGACCGGTCAGGAGTATTTGTACTGTCCCGCCTTACTCCGTCTGAGTGGAGGCGTAGTGGGTAAGTTAACCTGTGTCCACCAATTGTTCAAAATATATATATGAACAGAACGCATGGACGCTATCCTGGTATGTTTATTTTGAAGCACACTCCTCACACAGGATGGGGAGCTTAAGCAGATAAAAATCTAAAGAAAATGAAACGGCACGTGTTTAGAATAATAAAGTACGTGTGTAGACCGGATTGATGAGAACCTCGATCCACCAAACATCACCAAACCGAGAGCTGAAAAGACCGCAAAGTATATGTTATCGTGAATATATCAAGAGCAAATGGGCGAAGAATATAAAGTCATAAAGTTCTTTCAATGGCGAATCGGTTATGAGTCAAGATATGTTGGTTTTTTAATGTCAGTTCAGCGTTAAATCGCGGATTTGGGTGTTATTGCAGTGAAATGCGCAAAATAAACTGAATTCTGCGAATATTTGTTTCGTAGCCATCAATATAATTAATGTTACTCACACTGTGGGTAGCCACAGGTCCAACACGGAAAATTCCGAGGAAAAACAGACTTGCGAACGTGCCGTCGCTGCATTTTTACAAACATAGGTGTCAATAAAAAAAACTAGACTATTGAATAGAACGAGGCGACAGTAGTAGTAGTAGTAGTAGTAGTAGTAGTAGTAGTAGTAGTAGTAGTAGTAGTAGTAGTAGTAGTAGTAGTAGTAGTAGTAGTAGTAGTAGTGACACCGTGTTTCACTTGTTCCGCATTTGCTGCTCAAATTTGCTAGTTTCTAGCGCGATTTTGTAAATAAATTATGTATATGCATTTCTGATTGGTAATTAGTTTCCAATTTTGTATTTATTTTGTAAATTCTCTTTCTGGTTGGCTCACATTTTGTGGCTCCAGTTTTGTTAAGGCAATCTGCTAACTGGCTAATTTAGCCATTTGAAAGGTCTCCTCTCGTAGTGGTCGGACCAGCGCATTTTTATTCGAGTCGCTGTGCTATTGCTATAGTGCCCCGGCTAGATTATTAGCGTTGGCAAGATCTGACTTATTGAGTTCTTTTCAAGATTGAACCAACAACTCAAACCAGCAACTATACGACGGTGCTATATCGTTGTATATTTGTTGGTAGACACCAAGTTCTAAAGGGGACATTAATCTTTTAGTGTTTAGCTTTTTGCGTGGTGGTCTTTTAGATATTAGTGAACCACACGTTATCGTTTATCAGTTCAGACTAACAACTATGCTACTGCTATATCATTGTGTATTTGTTGGTAGACACCACATTCTAAAGGGGCCACTAATTCATTGGTGTTTAGCTTTCTGCGTGTTGTCTTAATATTGTATTATATATTGGATTGTCTGTAATAATGTAGTGAATTGCAATATTTTCATTATGTTATAAACCAAAATGGCATCGGTTTACAAACGTACGTTAAGTTTGAAAATCACAACCAAGGGTTGGGGCGTGACTGCCATTGGATTCTATCATGGGCTTAAGGACATGGTTGGTGCGGGTCCGAAGGTGATGCAGGGTTTAATTAATGTCGCCAAATTCGTATGGAATGTCACCGTAAGCTGCGAAGCTGTTAAAGAAAAGCTGCTTAGTTAGGTTTTGATATTGAAGGGTGAGGTCTGCAATGTGGAAGAGGTAGAATCAGGCAATCTATTAGTCAAAATAAAGGTTCCACTAGAAATCCCCGATGAAAGAGTGATGGATGAGTTAAAAATGTATGGGAAAGTGAAAAAAACGAGAGGTAAACGTACCCATTTGATAGAACGTTAGAAAATGGGGTAAGGCGGGTGTGGTTCGAAAAGGTGGACAAGCCGCAACCAAGCAAACTAACGCTTGATGGTCGGTTTGTCCTCCCGCTGTGGTATAGGGGGCAGGTGAAAGAGTGCAGAATCTGTCTCAGCAGTGACCACCTGGTCGCTGATTGTCCAATGTGAAACAAGAGTCTAACATGTGGTTCTCCTGATCAGTTTAGATTTCGTTATCCAAAGACCAGAGGAGAAGAGCATGTTGTCGAACCTGAAGCTGTAGGAGCATCGGCGCCTGTCACAGGGTAAGAGACAACTGTATAGCAGTTGCTGATGTTCATACAACTGAACCTCTGAATGTTAAGTCAAAAGATCCAGTGGCAGTTAGTAGTAAAGATGAAATTGAGGTTCTGGAGGTTGGGTTAAGCATAACACCATCAAAGATTAACAAAGGAGAACATGCCAGCAGTAATGATAATAGTATAGAGCAGGATAACTATAGTTTAGAGCATGAGATAAATTTGGGCCAAACTAAGTTCAGGTCGCAAGAAACAGAAAGATCATTTGAATTTTCTTTAATCCACCTGCCATAACCCAAGCGGAGAAAAATAGTTCAGTGAGAGATGGTACAGAAAAAGGAGGTATTAAACGTCAAAAAGATGAATATAGTTCTGATTCTGAAATCTATGAAAATGACATGGATCATGATGTGATGTCAATTGCTGAGTCAGATGTCTCAATACAGACACAGAGCTCGCAATTGCCTAATGAGATTTTAATGTATCGTTCAGAAATGTCAAATACCGACACTTATGTCATGACTCTGGTATTAATAGATATAAGCATTTGTCAACAGTAAATTTAGGAAATACTGAGTTCAACAAAAAGCAAGCAAATGGGCAAGGAACGCATCGGAAAAAAATAAATCCGGTTAGATTCATTATGGCGACAGTTACCATCCAGTTATTAATACCTATAATAATAATGATCATTTGCACACTCACTTGTCGAGGTTTAAACAGTCAGCTTAAACAACGTCATCTCTTGGAGGAAATTAGAAAACGAAATGGTAGATATTGCTTTCATTAAAGAGACAAAGATTCAAAAACCTGAAGTGTATAATTCCCTCAAAGATATTTCCAAATCACAAATGTATTATTCCTTATCACATGATCAAAGTGCTGGATTAGCAATTATTTTCCTTCGCCGTTGTCTTCCTTCAGTAAACATTATCTCCTGGATAGCAGATGCAAATGGTCGCTAGGTTTGGGTTACAATTGGTGTATCAAACACCCGCTTAAATCTTGTCTGTGTATATGCCACAACATCTCACCAGCTACTTAAAGTAATTTTAATGATATTTCTTCAAACATTGACTAGAATCCGTCTGAAAATTTAATTTTTGTGGGAGATTTTAATTGCATATTAAATGTTGTCAGTGACAAATCATCCAAGTCGAAATATATGGACACGTCACACACTATTTTGAAAGATATATGAGGAAATAAAGGCTTACTAGACATGTGTCGAATTGTTAATCCTGACGGCAATGACTTTAAATGGCTGTGGTCTGATGGTAAAATGTCATCAAGGTTAAATAGAATATATCTTGGCTGCTCATTGAAAGGCTACATAGTTTCAATGAATACAAAGCCTGTAGTTTTTTTCTGATCATAATATTGTCTGTGCCACATTAGACAACGCTGAGTGGATTAATAGAGTGGATGGGTTTTGGAAATTCAACACTGCTTTGCTGCGCGATATATTCTATCGTAAATATGTAGAGAGCTGGTGGCGCTATTGGGTTGAACGAAAACAAATTTATGATGGCATAATGCACCGGCGGGAAGATGTAAAAATATATCTAAAGTCTATGTCAAGAGAATATTCGATCAGAAAGGCCAGAGAATTGCGAAAACGCAAAAAGCATTGAGTAGATCCTTGACTAAAGTTAATGAGAAAGTCAATAAAGGTGAACATAATTATTATGATTTATTGATCAAACTAATAGGCAAAATAAATTAAATAGAGGAATTTAAATTCAATGGAGCAAAAATTAGATCAAAGGCACAACAGTTGTACACATCTGAAGGGAATGACGACACAGCTACTGAACATATTTTAGCTAATATGACAGAGATGCTATCTGACTCATCTTATAGAATCTGTGAACAACCTTTAGCACTACAGGATGTGTCTAAATCGTTGAAAGGCATGAAACCACAAACATCGCCAGGCTGTGATGGACTCCCTATAGAATTTTACCAAACATTTTGGCATTTATTATGTCCAACCCTTGAAGAGATATCATCCTGCATTTTTAAATGTGGACACCTTCCTCAATCAATGGCCAAAGCATATGTTCGACTGATATATAAGAGGTGATAGAAACAAACATCAGAATTACAGATCAATTTCATTACTTTGTGTGGATTGTAAAATTATATCGAGAGCATTAACTTTAAAACTCAGTTCAGTCCTAGAAGATGTGATTGACTCCGACCAAACATGCTCAGTCCCAGGTAGAACAATTTTAACAAATACTCTACTTATAAGAGATATCATACAGTTAGTGGGGGAAAACTCTATACAAGCAGCGATAATAGCTTTAGACAATGGGAAAGCATTTGATCGCGTTGAATGGAAATTCTTGCTAAATCATTAGAATGCATTGGTTTAGGTCCATGATTCATTAAGTGGGTCACTATTTTATATGCCAACATAAAACGCATTTAGTTAATGTTCCTCTAACTGAACCAATCACCCTAGAGCGAAGTGTAAAACAAGGCTGCTCTCTATCACCTCTTTTCTTTGTAATAGCTATGGAGTGGCTGGGGACTTCACTGAGGCAAAATACTCATTTTCAGGGGATATGTGTTGATGGAGTTGATAAGCTGATAAAGGTGTCCCAGTATGTCGATGATACAGCCGTTTTTGCAGGATCAAATAACGATTTCAAGATTTTGAAAGCATTATTGAAAGAATTTCAACAAGCATCGGGGCTGAAAATTAATAAAGAGAAAGCAAAGGGAGTATTTCTGGGTCAATGGAGTGGAAGAACAGATGCAGTAATGGATATTGATTGGTCAAGTGATATAATCAAAATGTTAGGCATCTATTTTAGTAGGAAATCAAACATAGCGCTAAATTTAAATTGGGAAGAACGGTTGTCCAAGTTAAAGAACATATTAGCCAATTGGAAAAGACGACGCCTTTCTATTTTTGGCAGAGCCTCTGTTCTAAATAATTTAGCTTTATTTGTGTTGTGGTACACCGCTTCCGTCATACAGATGCCTCAAATGGTAGGGAAGGAGATTTAAAAAATAACCCTCCCTTTTCTATGGGAAGACAAAGCCCACTTAGTCTCACAACCAGTTATAAATCATGCAAAGTATGAAGGTGGACTTGATTTAGTTAACATTCCAGTCAAATGTGCCGCATTAAAATTGAGGTTTTTGAATCGGCTAATTCAACCCTGTCCACCATGGGCTTGCATTTCCCGTGCGCTAATAGAGAGACCCATAAACCTTTTCTATTGACTACCTATTTATGTCAAATACAGCTCCACCAAATTACAATACAATTCCTACTGTTTATAAAGAGCAATCTGGAGCCTTACACACATCTACAAGAGGAATACCTCCACCGGAATGTTGGCAAGATGCTTTAAAGCAACAACTCTGGGGCAATGATAATATTCGTTTTAATAATTCTGTTTTATATTTACCTTCTGTAGCCAAACAGGGCGTTCGGTTTCTAGGTGATTTGATAAAGCAGAATTCCAGAAAATGGACTTCTATGAATGAACTTTTACAAAAAAAATCAATGAGAAATATTGATGCACAAATGTTGCTTGTTCGCATAAAATATGCTGTTCCCACTGATTGGTTTCAGTTACCAATTACACATGATAACTGTTGTAATGTTCAGCCAACACTGGTCCTGAATTATTTATGAACTTATTAATTATAGACAACGATCTAAAGATTGGTATCACAACTTAAGTTTAAGTCAGGTAAAATCTGCAGTGACAATTAATGCATGGAAATATTTGGGATGTGAGCCAATTAACTGTAAATCAACATGGAAAACCATCCATTCTCATTTTGTTACACATGATGCACGTGATTTAGCATGGCGCCTGCTGCACCGACGTTTGTGGGTCGGACACTTGACATACAAATGTGGAATTACAGTGTTTGATAGATGGTGCCCTGGCAACATTGAGGAAGAGACAATAGAACATTTATTCACTCAGTGTTCTACAGTTACTGTTTTTTGGGAATTCACTAAAAGGATTCTTGCACAATTTGGCATCAAATTAACACCGGATAATTTATCAAAGGAAGCAGTTTTATTTAAGGATTTATTTACTATGAAATGCAAGATCGAAAAATGTGAGAAAGAATTGATCCTGTGTGTTTTATCGCTAGGACTGCGTACCATCTTGGAACACAGGTGTTCAGTAGTCAGAAACGCATTAACAGGAAATCACCATATTGCAGTAAGGGCTATTTGCAGTGAATTTTAAGTGGTACTTACTAATTTCAGTATAAATAACTATTGCTTGTTTGGCTGGTTGCTACCATCCCATCGTACTGTAAAATAATAATTTAAACACATTTGTTCCGGGGTAATTTACAGATCCTAAGGGTGAAGTAAATCTAAAAGTGAATACAGAGCGCCATCTATGTCGCTCTACACATTAAACTATGTAACTTAGTCTGCAGGTTATTAAGTGGCTCAATGGTGTCAATGAGTAGTGGTAACTTACTGCTACTTTTTGATGAGTCTCTTCACCACTTGTTGGTGAACTATGCTCGCCATTTGGGCCTTCTACTACACTGTGGGTTTCATTAAACTAAATACAATCTACTTAGCCAGCAGGTTATTAGTTGGCTCAATGGCGTCATTGATTAACGGTAACTTACCCCTACTTACTGATGAGTTGGTTCAACACTTGTTGGTGAACTATGCTCGCCATTTGGGCCTACTACTACACAGGGTGCAAATAGTAATGGCTTTTTTAAATTTTGCTATGGTATTAGCTCTTTATTAGGCTTGTTTTCTATGTAGTTATCCCATGATTGTGGTATATAGTAAGAGATTGTGTTAGCTTTCACTGTTTTGATATATTAATTGTGTATTGTTATTCGTATACTATTAATCAAGCCTGCTATTTCACCAGGTTTTTTAGGGGTGGTGGTGGTGGGGGTTTGCAAGCCTTTTTTAAAGGTGTTCCTCCGTGAAGTTTGTCCGACTTAGTTAGCGTCGGATTTGCAAAAAAATTAAAAGTAGTAGTAGTAGTAGTAGTAGTAGTAGTAGTAGTAGTAGTAGTAGTAGTAGTAGTAGTAGTAGTAGTAGTAGTAGTAGTAGTAGTTTCTAAGAGCGGCTAACCGCCATAGGCAGGTTTAACTGTATATTTATTAAATAAACGCGACTGAAATATTAGTAAACCAGGAACAATATTCGAAATTTTCACAAGACAATTTAGAAATAGAATACGTGTATTAACAAGACGAATTTAAGAAGCGTAATTATGTGTCATGACCTGAGGATAATATTGTTTTATTGCGTGCGTTTTATATTCTTTAAACAGGTACCAAAGGTCATTTCTGCGCCTGAAAAAACCCGATACAGATGGCATATTTTAATAGTTATATCGTTAAGAGATGTCATACATACACTATTTATTATGTCAATAAATAAAGATCTGTACCTTTGGAATAAGATTTCGCAAATTACCACATGGTGGCGGTGCATTGATATGGTGAAGATAAGATACATAAATGGCTAAATGAATCTAATCATTTAAATAGTATGCGCATACTATTTAGAAAGAATTTTGAGACATTTTTGTCATGATAGGCCTAAGTACGATAAATTGAATGATAAATTCAACTTATCCAGTATATATATACCCGCATCCTGTATCCCTCGAAACAGTCTACCGATTCAGATATGCATACGGTCATATAGTATCAACCCCCAGTTGTTGTTGTTGTCATCATCGTCGCTGTTGTTGTTGTCATCATCGTCGCTGTTGTTGTTGTTGTTGTTGTTGATGTTGTTGTTGTTGATATACGGTTGCTGTTCTTGTTGTTGCAGCATCTATGGCAGCAAAAGCGCTCAGTAAAATTAGTTTCAGAATATTCAACAGAATGTTTATTAAATGGTAAAGACATACAATTCGTACAACTGATGGACTATTTTAGGTTCATGACGGACTATTTCTGTCAAATATGATTGTGACGTGAGCCTGCATGTGACGTGATTGTCTATGACGACATATACTTGATTGACAGATTCTCACTTGTCTCTGCTGGCTCCACCGTCGATGGCGTTATCAGCTTCACCATCCATCTCAAGTTCATCCTCACTTATCCCGTCTTCCGTTCATCACCCTCATCCATCTCCGTCTCCCTCGCATGCACTGCATAAATTCATTCACCCAAATATGTCCCCACACTCCAAGACAGCAGCGGTCAAGAATCGGACGTTACCTGGAGAGAAGAAGAAACACTGCCCATCCACATGTCAATGATACAAACCAGAGTGGGTGAGTCAGATAGAAGTAGTGCCTAGATTCTTCTATCTGTTAAATGAACGTGGCTCCGAGAAAAATTGACCAAGCTTAATTACACAAGTTAATCATAAGATCACACAGTGTTTAAAACATTTAACACCCACTCAAATAAATAAATCAATAAATAAATTTTAAAATATATAAATATAGGGTGTATAGATAATAACTGGACGAGGCGTTTCGCGGAAATGTGTGACTTGATCCTTATACTGCTAGAGCCAAAGGTTTTATGAAGGGACGCTTGTGTTTATTTTGAATACGATGTGTCTTACTGCCCTGAACAGCAACAGATTAACAAAATGCAGTTACCGTGCATGGAACCAGTGCTGGAGTAGCCTAGTATAGCAGATGTAGCAGATGCTAGGGGCCCCATGCATTTGGGGGTTCCGCACCAATAGAGAGACAAATTTGTTAAAAAGATTTCAACGATTGTAAAAAAAATAACAAACATATACTGTAACTATCACAAACAAATATTTCTAAAGACATATAAAGACATTTTATTTAAATAAATTTTTAATGTCAACAGGTATGTATGCAGTGGAACTCTCGCAAATACAAATCAAATTTTCTACAATCCACCAGACGTTTATCGAGTTATCCTGGCTGTTTGGACACGGGGCCACAAGATTAGCAGGTTGGGGCCTCGGGTCAGAAAAATGATGCTTTAGCTGCTATGGTTTGGACCCCTCTCCAAGAGATAACACCTGGTTCCGACTGAATTAGACAAATGTGAAATGCAACCACTAAATATGATGGCATTCTACAGTGCGTTCAAATGTAAATATATGACTGGGGCACCTGGATGAAATCAAACTAGGATGTATTCATGGTTTAATCATGTGACATAACTAAGCGAAAACTACTGTCCGTCTCATAAATTCGTATCCACAACTTCCGTTAATGTAACTTTATTGCTAATTATTGTACTTGACGAAAGTTATATATTATGTTAATTTAAATCGTCTAATTTGGTAGGTTTTATTCCTACTTGATTGAAATTTCAAATTTGGTAGACAGTTGTAAACGGGTTGTGTGGTCAGGTTGAGCCGGTGGGAGACACGAGGTGGTCTGTGTGAGGTGGGTTAGGTGGAACCATGCGTGCATTTAAATGACTTTATCGGGACCCTTTCTGTGAGGGATGCTACGGACCCCCTACTGGTTTAATTCACCTTTCCCGAGTACCCACCCATTATATGACGTCATAATGAACTGCGTGATGTGTACAATGACATCATAATGAATGACGTCATGAATGCCATAGGCAGAAACAGCACCCAGTCAAATTAGTTACAAAATATTCAACAGCTTCCCTGTATAGTTTTCAGGAATTTGATCGCTAGGGCATTTGAGGATCGATCAATCCCAACATGGTGAGGTGTGGGTGGAGCTTAGCTAGTGATGGGCGGGGCATAGCTAAAAATGGAAAGGTCCACCCGGCACTGCTTAGAACAGTATGGGTTTGATCATGCAAAGCCCGTCATTATAAACGTTACAAGTGAAAGGACTCCAGTTTTAGCTAAGCCATAATGCCCCGCCCATCCCTAGCTAAACCCCACACATGCTTTGCCCGTGTTGGGATCAATCGATCTGTGCACTCTCTGAATCTCAATTTCCAGAATACTATACAGGTAATCTGTTGAATATTTTGAAACTAATTTGACTTAGTGATGTTGCTGCCTATGGCAACAACAGCGCACAGTCAAATTAGTTTCTCAAATATTTAACAGAATGGGTATTAGTAAAGACGTACACTTCGTACAACTTGACGGACTATTAAGCATTCATGATGACTATATCGCGTCATTCATGACGTACTTGGTTATGACTTCAGCCTGCATGTGGATGGAGTTCACGGTTATGACGCCATATGAGTAACTGAGAAACCGGATTCATCAATTGTTCATAGGGAAAATAGTTATAAGCTTTAACAAGCTAGCTACGCATACATCAAATATTTCGTTGAACGCTTCAATTTCTTCAAACAGGATTTTAAAAATAATTTTGTATGATAATGGTACCTGGGGTAAACTGTGGGCAAACTGTGGTCTACGTGTATGTACACGATCTGTAACAGTGGATAGAACTTATTGGCTAGATTGGTTTGATTGACGTATATTGAGTTTCTAGGTCATATTAAGGGCATATATATTTTATTTGCAGTCTATTACGTCCTTGAGGTTCCAACTGATAACTGGCCACTGTATTGACTGGTTGTCAAAACTCTGTTTCCTGAGCTATATATTGCATATGCCTTATAAGCGTTGATATGGATGCCGATGAGGCGTTCGTTTATGCCCATGTGATGGGTTGAGTTCATTTGTCTTGTGAGGATATTAGTGAAAGGTCCAGAAGTCACGAAGTTGGAATAAATTAAAATCTGATGACAGGAAATACGATGGGGTCACGTTGTGCCTTTCTTGAAAAGATTACAAAAAATGAAACGACCATGGAAATTACAGTGTAAAACATGTGCTTTTCTTGGGGGACAAACGTGGGCATGAGATAAAGTTGCCCCACGCACGCACGCACGCACGCACGCACGAACGCACGCACGCACTCACGCACGCACGCACGCACGCACGCACGCACGCACGCACGCACGCACACACACACACACACACACACACACTGCATAAGGTACCTCCGTCTGGAGTAATTGTCCTTGGATACAGCACATGCGAAATTAACGAATAAATTCATCACTATGTAAAACAACGAGAGCAAATAGATGTATAGTGTGAGCATGAACAGGAAGTAATATAGCACCATGACAATTTAAGCAATATACGCGTCCTCTTCTTGTGGCAGGCAATTATCCAATCTGTGTTAATCTGGTCTATACATAAGATAGTATGTGTGTTGACATCTAGTGAAGAAGGCAGCTCTAGATGGAGAGGATTCAGAAGAACTGTAGTCGAGTTATCTATCTTGATGCAGGTTATGTCAGACAGTGCGAGCATGTGGGGCTGGCAAGTTGCAGATAGAACTATGCATGATATAAGGAAACGAGCCACATCTTCTTGACTTGAGTTGCAAAGTTGACACGTTGCTGTGACTTGGCCTCATCTATCGCGTCTCGCGAGTATAGTCTGGAGTTGATATGCACCGGTTAGACAATAAGGGAGCATGGGTGCCTTGCAGTTCACACATCTCAGCTGACATAAATCACTTCCAGAACTTACAACCTGCCTCGTGGACTCAACGCTTCCATGTTGTTTGTGTAGATACTTGCACCAATACGCTGTGTGTTGAAGGCAGCTAGTATTGCTGAAGTAACCTAATAGAAGGTCCATGCATTTCATAGCAAGTTGTCTTAACACGATTTCATATTCACGACGTGATGGGTCAGCGACCAAGTTTAGGATAGAAGCTGTCTTGCAAATCTCGGGTCTTGGTCTCTGAATTACCATTTCTCCATTCATTGATTCATAACACAGTGAAAACAAAATGTTTAGTACAGAACAATGGATGACCGGGCAAGAGGGATGTGTGTACATCAGACAGCATGATAAGACTGCAGCAGATTACCTGTATAGCTACATTGAAAATTGGATTCTGCGAAGTCAAGGTTCACAGTAGATAAATCGATCCTAACATGGCGGAGTTTAGCTATAGATGTGTGGAGCAAAGGTAGAAATGAACCCCTCTGTTTCAGTAGGTCTAACTTATTTGTCGTTTAGCATGAAATACATTTGTACCGTACTCGAACCGTACCGTACTGTGTACGTATGTATTTTTAACACGTATTTATTTTGTCGTTTTGCTGTTCTCATACCAGTTTATATATCTCACACGTGACGAAGGTGTTGTTCACACTAGAGGGCTAATCCAAAGTAAATCCCGTAAATCCAAAGTAACTTCGATCGATCGCAAAAGTTCGTTTACTTGTCATAACTTATGTTGTGAAAGTTTAAATGATTAACGCCAGATTTTGTGATCCATTGGACTTACTTTGGAATTAACTATCCAGTGAGAACACGGCCTTAGTGTCAATTAATCTTTCCAGAGTACCAACACGTTATATGACGTCGTAATCAACTACGTGATGTGTAGAATGGCATAATAATGAATGACGTCGATAAGTACGTCACGAACGCATATTTGAAGACGGTCTATGCTGGGTTGTACAAATTGGATGTCTTTGCTATTTAGTAAATATTATGTTGAATATTTTGAAACTAATTTGATTGGGCGCTGTTGCTGCCATAGGCCATAGAAATGTCAGACATACGAAGGAAATACAGGTTGCCTTTGTGGATATTTTCACCGGAACAGATACAATTTCGCAGCAACGCATTGAATATTGTCACAAAGTTAAAACGTAAACATAGCATAGTAACGCATATCGAACTACGGTCAGTCTTATGTCAGCTTATCGCCCAGGTATGCTTTCGACTAGGCATGCATTACTAATAAAACTTTACATGGCTCCGGACAGTGCAGAAGTAGATATCTTAGGTTGTGTTCACACTAGAGAGTTAATCAGTATGGCGTTACTCCGGGTGAACTCGCATGTGTTAATACGGATTTAGTCTAGTATGGTCGAACTAATGTCGAAATAATGGCCATGGAAATTCTTTTGGTGCTTTTTGGTGCTTAAACATATCCAGAAATACATACTAAAAGGTTTCCACTGAAGACATTTTGGGAAGATTTTATACAAAAGTTTAAAATACGGACCTTTTCGATTAAATAAATTAGGGCTGAGGAAGGGAAGTTCAATTTCTAGTACATACAATCAAGCTGATAGCCCATGATAAAAATACGGTTGAGTTAATAAAATAGCAAACAATGTACGAAGAGCCTTTTATGATTGAGAGGGATGAAATGCTGCTGCTCTCCACCCCGACACACACCCCCCCCCCCTCCCCGCTCCCACCCCGCCCCGCCTAATTGTATGCAGCTTGCGAAAAGTAGACCTAATAGTCTTACAGCAGAGGCCAGCTAAGTAGGAGGGTACCGGGAACCGCAGGGTAGCATTTGTCACCATGGCTAAAATGTATCATTGTGGAGTAGGCATCATAAAACCATGTCATCACATTGTCAAAAACAGGTACGAATTGCACTTGCCGCCATTTCCCAGTATGTCCGCCATTTCCCTAACATGAGCATTGAACGTCAATATCTCAGAAACTATGCCATGTAGAAAGGTACTTTTGGTGTCGAATTATATATTTTCGTGGTCAAGTAATTCGATAAAGATGATTTCAGGTCATCTAGATGAACAATCAGCCATATTTCCAATTGGGCGATAAAAATGGCTGACATTTCAATGACAATATTCAATATTTGACGGAGCATGGCACTTACATAGCGATTACCCGTGCATCTTATTTTGCGACTATGAGCAAAGAAATAACATAAATGTGATTATGTGATAGTTAGCTATATGGTCCAATACGATTAAACATGACAGATAAAAATGACTGATGGAATTATGTCCACTAATATCATTCATAAGACCTACCACCCATCTTTAAAATTACTATTTCGTGTAGAATCTCACAAATGGTCTATATTCAAACGCTTGTCATGTGGTGTATTACTTAGATTAAATTGCATTTACAGATGGAACTTAGCCCTATCAAAATGTCTTCTGAATTGTCTGATTCTTTATCTGACTCACTTTGGAATTGTTTTGCCTATATTAGAGGGTTTACACACGAAGGTTCATCTAATCCATCTGCAGGACACACTCCTTCACAGTTACAGGTTGGTGTGCATGGTAGTCCGTTGTCAAGACATAACTGTCGAGTGGATTACCGCAAGAACACCAACTACAACCTCTCAGTAACATAAAAGATATATTTTGCGACCCATGATCCTATAAACTGAACGGCCATTCGATGGTATTATACTATTGCAGACTCGTTAAGTGAATAGAAATTCAAACACCATAACATTAATTATGGTTTCATTTTGATTTCAGACTCCGTTGAAATGTGTGAATGTGGTACGACCTGAACAATTTCTCTGCCACCATAGGTGAACTGTCTGAAAGACATTCGTCATGGAATAATTATGAAGTTGGTGTAAACGTATTATGAGGAACACTATGGCTACGCTATAGCCTATTACAGGCTGCGAATCCTAAAGCAGTAATGATACCTTTTAGGACTGGGTATGTAAGTTGTTGAATATTTAAGCAAGATGGCTAATAGACGGGCTTTGCTTAGGTTGGAATGGCGATTTCATATGATGCACTTAGTTTATTTAGACAATCATCCATTCAGTCAGCTGTACAGAGTTTGTTAGAGATGAGGTAGTAGGGGCTGGGGGGAATGAGCCCCACCCCCTAGATTGAGGTGGACGCAAACTGCATCCTCTACCCCAAGTGTTGACGCCCCAGTGACGATTTCCTACGAACTTAGTTTTAAAATAGTCAATGGATTATTTGTTACAAAATCGGTTAATGATTTTGAACTTTGCGGATATTGGAACAACCAAATGTAATCCTTCTATCAGTTTCTAGGTTATAAATATACTTTACCATGGTTAGGTTCGTAGTCGGTATTGTCATTCCTTGGGAAACCCATGGACAGACATCGGCTGTGTTATTTCACTTAGGTTAATATTATCTGGTATGTTCTGATCCACGCCAATTTCCCTTTCGAATGGGAACATATTTTTCTATTTGGAGTACCCATGACAGTCACGTGGAGTGTAAGCCGTGAACCCCTTCATAACCAAGTTGTACAGCGTTCCGTTAACGGTACCTATGCCCCAAGACCGATTTGACAATTGATATTCGAAAAGTCAACTAGCGAAGCTGGCGAAGAAAGATGTTTTGAAGCGTTTCTAAGCGATCGATATTAAGCCAGATTCGTAGATTGTATTTATTGTCATGGCGTGGCCTATGGGTATGGAAGGGAGAACGTATTTCAAATCACGATGTTTTATTGAGTCAAGCAGCGTTATTTCATTCCAATGTAAGGATCCGGTGTCTCACTATAGCATCTGACGTCATGATCAAAATTCGTCACTTGGTAGCCGATGGCACAAAAAACGCTTAGATCTATCAGTTCACAAACGCTCCCATGGGCAAAAATTGATAAAAAATCGACGCCTGTACATGGTGGACGGGGATTATCTCGAAATCGGAGGCGGTACAGATAGAAATCGATTACTCTAGCGAAAACCAAAATATTTAATTGCTGTACTTGTATTGCTTGGCCTGTTTCAAAAGCAAAAAAATCTCAGAAACATATTAGTTAGAACAATTTGGATGCCGATGTGAAAATGTTTAGTTGAATATTTCGAATATAATTGGATTGGAAGACATTGCTGCCTTTGGCAGTAATGTCTTCCAAATCCAATTCTGATCAAAATCCTCAACAGTATATTTATTATGTTAAGATTTTTTTTCATGGCTATACTCTATCTTGTATTGACGTGTGTTAGATTGTAGATATGCGCGTACAGTTTATTAAATCTTCTGAACTGGAATCATCAGATCAATATGGCACCCATAACAGTGATAACAGGCTATCTGCGGTACTGTCTATAGAATTGCCAAATTACTATTTTTGCCGGGGTCTATGGAAATCTGGACAACGCAGAGAGGTTACATAGGCCTATATCGCCCAAGATATATGGCAACTACTTTATTGTTGCATCTTTCGCGTATTTCCATGTGCTGAAATCGGGGAAATCAGGGATTCGACGCCGAACCCAGAATCCTATACACGTGACGTGTAGTGTGACGCCATAATCAATGACGTTATGAATGACGTAGATAAGTTCCTCACGAACGCATAACTGATGACGGACTAACGGCTGTTGTACCAATTCTATGTCTTTACCATTTAATAATCATGCTGCTGAATATTTTGAAACTAATTTGACTGGGCGCCCAGTTTCAAAATATTCAACAACTAACCTGTAGAATTTTCTGGAAATTGATAGTCATGGTGTTCAGGGATCGATCGATCCGAACAAGAGCGAGGTGCTGGTGGAGCTTAGCAAAAAGTGGGCGGAGTATATCTAAAACAAGATCCTCCATTGTACAGAGATCAGGCATATTAACGAATAGTACTGGTGTCTTCCTTTCCTATCATTTGCTACACAATTTCCACATTAATTTTATTATTGCCAAACCTTTATTAAATGCACAATATAACAGGATGCATGTTTGCTATGTTGACAAAATAGTACACAGTTGGTTACATTGTACATCCATGTCAGAAAATATGTACTCTGTAGAAAGTTGCTATTGTTTACTAAATATAAAATTGCAGCACTAGTCAATATGTCTCAACAGAAATGTGAAAGGACCTTCTCCAGAAATGTGGGATTTTCTGAGTTCATTAGACAGAAAAGTAACAAGCCTCAGATTTTTGTTCTGAACGCCAGGATTGACATCTTCGTCTGAGACAGCATCGGCGTTGTCATAGGATCACAAGTCTTACGGAACTGCCATCTCTTTATCCCCAGGATCAGGTGTCTGCTATGGATAAATCTGACGGATTCTGTGGCATTGGCATATGGGAATTGGCAATCGCATCGGAATATCACTAAGCAATGGATGAATCTGATATATCACTCAGTTTAGTTTCAAAATAATAAGAGGCTACCTCATAATTACATTGAAATTGGAACTCTGCGAAATAAAGATTCAAACTATATAAATCGATTCCAGCACATGATAAGCGTGGGCGGAGGTTAGCTAGAAATGGGTGGGGCATATCTAGAAATGGGAGGGGTATAGCTAGACTTTGGTGGGGCATAGGTAGAAATGGGTACGTCTATTGCGTGTATGAACCGTGTTGAATTTCCATAGTTTCGCTATATATCGTCGTGCTGCGTCATCTGGACAGTAATGAATAATACGAATGCATGATGCGTCAGATTAATGAATGTATACACCCGGTAGAAACCTGCGTTATCAAGCTAGTAATTGATGCTCGGTATTTAATAGGTATTCCGTCAGATATATGGATAAGCAAATTGGCCATTTACAAGATGGCTTTGCTTCTTCCATATGAACATTAATACAGACGATATGCTTATCTACATTGATAGAGTGAAATAAATAGCAACACAATCCAATAATCTCTCGCAAATATCTCAATGTCTCTAACTGTTTGGTCATCTATATAGTAATATCGTGTGTATTATCTTGATTTTAACATAATTTTGTCTCTTGTTGGCAAACTGTTTCGATCAAATACAGAAAATCCGTAAATATTTTCAAAATGTGACAAACATAGGTTTTATAATATACTATTTACAACAGAACAAATGGCTATGCTATGGAGCACGAATATCATAACATGGACACATGTTTTTAAATTTCAGGAAGGGACAATGACATTCTAGACATTGCCACTCATTACCATGAATGACTTGAACGAGGAAACAATGACTATCCGATATAGGAGACACTACTCGTTCATTTGATATATGCTAACCGTGGTCCGTCCAATGGGTTAAAGTAAAATATCTGAAGCATTGTGTTTTCAAAATGCTTAAATGTTCTTATTTCTTTTTCACTGTTGCCCTCTATTAATATATGTTCCTCGATGATTGAAATACTACACAAGCAAAAATATCTTGTCTTTGCCAATGAAAATATATGTTATGACGTCATGACGAGGAGAAACATATAATAAAATTGGACCACTGTAACACCCACGAGATCAATGTTGAAACAAGAACATTTGCTGAATACTTCTCCATATTTGCTAAATACCTCTCCATATTTGCTGAATACCTCTCCAACTCGGCCAGCCATAACCCCTGCTACCTCCATAACATGGATGTGCTTTAGCTTACTGGTGTGTGCAGCTTTCAGTCATGCCTCTCATCTGCCAGGCATAATGGCGTTAGGAATGTGACTCTGTCCATACATTAGTGCTTCCAGCTCTGTTGAAGAAGTATAAATATATTATTCAATAGCATCTTCACAGTTCTACCTGCCACTGGCTGATGCTGCCCTAGAGTCATCATCACAATCCATATCATTCGTCGTCGCCATTGACGCATAGCAAGTGTTTGATCATCTGTTGCTTAGAATGCATACGTCGGGGCAACTATTCCTACCAGCGTGGCCACTCCATCAGCATTTCTACAACAACAAGAATGGACTATGTCTATGTATGTTCGTCTGTCCCAAGGGTCGCCATTTTGTCGCTTGTACATGTTTCCACATGCGACCTCATGATTATATTCTCGCTTCATTTACTCCATTATTCCTCGAAATCGCGAGCAGAATTAGTTAGCACGTGCTTCGAATACACGAATCGGTCAGCTGATGGAAGCAGAATCGTGAAGTTCCCCCCCCCACCCCCACCCCCACCCCTACCACCCACCCCCCTCCCCCCCACCCCATCCCAGCCTTTATAATGTAGTATGTATGTGTCCGTTATCTGTTTATGTCACGTATTTTCAACATATGCATCATATCAAATTGCATAAAACACTCCAGATCAAGTTTTCAATATGGCACCGATACTCGAGGATCGAGAACCGGATTAAACCATTTTACTGAGAAATCATTGAAGGGATGCTAATCTCATCTCAGATGTTGTAGTGCACTGGTAGATTATGGGTTATAGAGTCCATACCATGCATATCCTGTCATATTCCCTTACTGTATCACAATTATCTGCTTTGTAATATCGCGTAAATGTTGAACAGTGATCAACACCATTTTGTCTACTCAAGCGATAACGTGTGAATGTATTACATTCTTTATTATGTAATACGTATCCCGTTGTATATTTTGAAACTAATTTGACTGGAAGTTGTTGATGCCTTTGGCAGCAACAACTTCCAGTCAAATTAGTTTCAAGATAGTAAACAGCTTACCTGTATGATTGCTTTTATACGAAATTTCCAAACTATAGCTGGCACCTCTATCAGACAGAGGGTATGTAACGAGGCGGGCACGATAGGGTTTTTTCTGATTGGTTGAAAAGTAAATCATGACAGCCATCATAGGGTGTAGAAATGTACCAACATTTAACTACTAAAGCCTGAATATCTTTCCTTAGCAGCATGATAAAAAGCTTAAAATTACCCATATAGTTTATGAGCGGCATATTAGATCACCTGATTGGCTATCGAGAGATGAGCTTAGTTATCCTTTAAGATCAATATTGTGAGTAGCCAATATACGCGGTGTATATCATGTGAACCATTTTAACATACAGACGCACGTAGAGACACAGTGTCCAACAGTTCTTAATAAAGGCGGGTTACTGGGCGGGTACTGGTCCAGTACCCGCCCAGGAAGCTGCGTTATCAGGGATACATTTAATTAACGCCATATAGCAAGATAAGCTTCCATTTTCGCCAGGCCGCTATTAAATAAATACATATTCTTGTACAGCATTTTTATGATGGAAATAGCTATCAACGCAGTTGTTTCATCTTTCGCTATCTATCTAATGGATAATAACTAGCTATCTAATGGATAAAGCCAATCTGTCACTCACGTATAGACCTGTGCAAAAGTTAAGCACCACCCTATTTTTACGCACATGCGATGGTATATTCATGTGCTATGAAGAAAGCAATAGCATAAACATTTATGTACCCATCCATCTTAGTGCAAGAGGTAATAATGCAACTAGAGGATATGCTGATTATGATGGTGGGGAAACACTGTATGTTTTTGTTTGAACTTGAAAACGAGGCCTGAATATGGTTACGTTGACACAACTGACAACTATTGCCCTACAGTTGACACACGTGGCTAGATTGTCATTAATGGTGTCTGAAAACGAAGTTTAACGTCTGTGCACGAGTTTGAGACTGTCATTATTAATACGGGTATATCCACCTTGTGCCTGGATGACGGCCTGGACACGACGTCTCATGCTGGTCACCAACCGACTGATACGCCATTGTGGTATTCGTTGCCATTCAAGATGGAGTGCGTCTGTTAATTCCTGTAGGTTCTGCACAGGAGGATCCCGCCTTCTCACCATGTTTCCCAGAATGTCCCAGATATGCTCAATAGGGTTCATGTCAGGGCTTCTTGCTGGCCATGGTAGGGTTTCGATGGCATTCTGGCGGAGGTATTCATGCACAGCTCTAGCACGATGTGGTCGGGCGTTGTCATCCATGAATATAGGGTGGGTTCCAGGTGCATGATTTACAAAATGAGGGACCACAACTCTATCCAGTATGGAATCTTGATATCTTTGTCCATTTAGTGTTCCAGGTACAGTCAACAGATCCAGCTTACAATCAAATGAGATGCACCCCCATATCATAACGGAACCTCCACCAAATGGAACTTCTTCCATGATGTTACGTTGGTCGTACGCCGTGCGTCTGGACCTCCATACACGAGTTCGACCATCTGTGGCATGAAGCAGGAACCGACTTTCATCGGACCAGTGTACCCGTCTCCAGGATCTCATGTTCCAGTGTCTTCTTTCGTTGCACCACCTCAGACGCTCCTCTTTGTGGTGTGCAGTGAGGAGAGGACGTCTGACAGGTCTCCTAGCTTTCATGCCAGCAGCATACAGTCTCCTTTTGACGGTAGACATTGACACTCTATTGCGCGTTTCCCATTGCTGGCTGAGCACTCTGCTGTTGGTGAATGGAGATCTCCTAACAAGGCGTACTAAGGCTCGATCATCACGGGCAGTAGTCTTCTTCGGTCTTCCAGATCTAGGCCTGTCCTTCACCTCGTTAGTTTGCCCATGTTTTGCAATCAAACGACTGATTACAGTATGGTTAATGTTCAGCTGTCTGCCAATCTCTCTGCATGACATACCAGTGCATGCCTTTGATATGCTATTTCACACGATCACTTAACCTTCGTCTTGCCATAGCGGTTCACAATCAAGAGCTAATTCTCTCTGTACAAATAAACCACGGTCATGAACACAAAATTCCTAATCTTGTCGCCTAAATCTGTATGTAATGTTCTACACCTCAAACTGGACTTTTACATAACTGAACACGTGTGCTGTTTCCCGCCACGCACGGACATCAAGCGGCGTGAAGTCATGCATGCATGTGCATTTCGTACTTGGAATTATGTCAGCTAACGCGGGGACAAAAAGTATGGCAGCCTAGTTGTACCATCATGTTTCTACGTTCTATTGTTTTTGCTGGTGCTTAACTTTTGCACAGGTGTATATATGGAATCAAATCAGCATGCGCCATGACTCACCCCGCCCCACTACATCGAGGCACACAATCCAAGCCCCCAAAAGCACATAATCTCAACAATTCTATTCTCAAGCATTCTGGCGCGGGCATGCACCTTTAATTACTGTAAGTTGTATTGATTGTCTCGCGTAATTTATGATGATTTGCCTAAACCGGCAAAAACGCTAAAAAATATCATATCATATCATATCATATCTAGGATAAAACAAATGGCCTAACGCTCACCCGGGACATAGGACCCTCGGATTCAGCATAGCAAGATATTTACCGAACAACGTTGATTGTGAACCTATTTGAGAGCTTACGACCACATACTTCTTGTAGCAAAGTGTGATAAATGTGCAAATGTGTTTTGACAGTTTCCGATGACTGCTTCCTAAAATGTAAGATTTTCACCAAAATTGCGCAATCAACCTATTACCGAGCACCATTATGTATATAATTTAGGGAGACTACGGTGTCTTGCTGAGGAAGCACTCATTCTACGAGTTCAGACCGCTTCAAAAATGCGTTGTAAGGAAAATGCCGCGAGTCCCTTTAGAACCTGATCATTTGTGGAAATTAATAATTCGGTCAATTTATAAACACTTGGGTGTTTCCAATAGTAGGGTTTTATACTTTTCTTTCGGTGTTCTTGATATAGTGGGCAAACTACAATAAAATGGTACTCGTCTTCCAGATCGTCGCATGAGGAGCATATTCTCTCAATCAACGGTGTTGCTAAAGGCTTATGCCATCGACCCGTTTCTATATGTAACTTTTGCGAACCCGTTCGAAGCTGGCACAACGCCTGTCTCTGTCTGGCAATTCTAACTTTGTCTAAATAATGTTTATATGATAAATCCAGCGAAATATGTTTATATAACCTACATTTACTTCTATTTTCTAATTGCCCCATCCATTCTTGGGTGAAATTATCCATAGCCCTTTGCTTGTACAGAATAATAAAATGTCCCCTATCGAGATCCTCGCCTTGCGTTTCCCATACATAATTAAATACGCGAGTACATAACAAATCTCGAAGTTTTCTGACCCAGTTATTACAGTAATTATTATTAAACCAATCATTATACATTGCTTTATACAGACATTTTACTAATTTGTGATCGTCAGATTCCAGGATCTTGAACCAATATTTTAAAATTCTTACTTCTCTCATCAGGTACGGATGCACCCTCCCCAACTCCCCATATATAATACAATTTGGGGTACTTTGCTTTACTTTTAAAATCTGTTTACAAAACCTAAGATGACACTTTTCGACTTCGTAACCTCGGTGGAACCCCCATACCTCACTACCATAAGATAAAGTTGGTGTCACCAGTTTGTCAAACAGTTTACAGTAATGATCTGGCTTTAACCCTACAAACTTGCTACATGATTGTTGTAATGAAAATACAGCCTTTTGCCCTTGCTCCTCTAAAGTTCTCTGAGCCTCCGTAAAGGAACCTGTGGTACTAAATAAAATTCCCAAGTATTTAAAATGTTTCACTATTTCTAATTCAGACCCGTCAAGGTACCACTTATCCCTATCTCCGAGTCTACCCCCGCGCCTGAAAACCATGACCTTTGTTTTGTCAATATTCACGGTTAAACACCATCGCTTACAATAATCTGCTAGAAAATCTAACTCTCTCTGCAAACTGCGCCTACTTTCTGCCATTAATATTATATCGTCGGCATATAGTGTTAGAAATAATTTTAACATATATATATATATCCACCCCGTTCCCTCCCTTTCTATACAGCTCATCTTCAAGATCGTTTACATACATGGCAAAAAGGAACGGCGACAAACTTTCCCCTTGTCTTACTCCGGTTCGACATGTAAAATATTGCGATAAGGTAGAATTTACTCTAACTCGAGTTTTTACGTCATTGTACATTGACATAATAATATTTATCATGTTTCCCGTAACACCTATTTTTAACAATTTATACCATAAACAGTCATGCACCACGTAGTCAAACGCCTTTGTATAATCGACAATGACACAGTACAACTTCCTCCCTTTATTTAACAAGTGGGAAATTACACCACTTAGGACATATATATTATCTACAGTACCCATACCGGTCCTAAAACCTGCCTGCACTTCTACGTATTTACCGTTTAATTCCGCCCATGTATTCAACCTATTGTTCAGAATTTTTGTAAATAATTTACCTAGTGTACTCAACAGCGTTATCCCTCTGTAATTCTTAACATCCATGGTATTTCCCTTTTTGTGCAGAGGGACTAAAATGCCTTCCGACCATATTTTAGGAAAACACACGCTACTAAAAATACTATTGAACAGTAAATTTATAAAAGGCAAATGTTCGTTTACAGCATTTTTGAAAAATTCGTTTATTAACATGTCAGCTCCGGCGCTCTTACAATTGTTTAATTGACTTACTGCCTTTCTAATCTCGGTATAGGTTATCGTCGTGTTTAACTCGTCAACGGTACTAATGTTGTTCGTCCTTAGTTCTTCCTGGACGTAGTTAATTATAACAGGCTCAGCTTGGTAGAAATCGCCAGTAGGATTTTTTACCTGTTTGAAAAAGTCGACGAAATCATCGAGATCTATGTTTATTTTACTAATCTTCTTAACGGATTTCAAAATTTTCCAGTATTGTTTACTATGTTTATACTGCGCGTTAAGTAGATTCCTGGTTAAAATTCCAGATTGTTTTATATTGTTTATTTTAACAGACCACTTAAACTCGGTTCTTGATTTTATCATGTTAGTCCGTGACATTTCAGACTTTTCTTTCCGGTACCTACTAAGAGCCTGAAAAAAATGCGTTCGCTTTTCCTCACATTCTATTGAATACTTTAAAACTGACCTTTTTCTATTACTAAATGTGTTATCGCGATATTTATTAACTAGGAATTGTTAATCAGCTGCCGTTTTTATTGCTTTGGTGAATTTATCAACACCCTCTGCAATAGTAATTTCACTTATATTGAGTGGGTCAATTAAAATCGTGGTCATATCTTTGAGTAAATTTTGTACGCACTCGGCTGACAAATTCTTTCTAAATTCGTCTTCCAAATCGGGTTTCCAGCTGTATTTTCTGTCTAAAATTGCATCGGGTAGTTTGATCGGGTTCTTGTAGGTCGCTACAGTATTTACATTGATTTCACACTTAACCACACTGTGGTCTGATAATTCGTTCGGGGCTTCAACTTTAAGGTCTTTTATCATACCTAAGTTTTGCATAGAGCACAAGAAGTAGTCTATCAGGCTTTCTCCCCTTGCTGTTACGCATGTTATTTCCCCAACCCCGTAATCACTCCCCACCCTACCATTAACAATCCGCATACCCGAGCCTTTACAAAAATGTAATAATTTATGTCCATTTTTATTTGCCCTACCGGTATCTTTAGAAAATCGTTTTATATTTATATCTTCCACATATTCTCCATCAAGAGCTAAATGGCGGGAAATATCATTTTCAACAAAGTCTGGCAGGAGTTTAGTTTTAGCATTAAAATCGCCACATATTATAAACATACAATTATTTTCAACATCATGTTTCTTATTTACAAAGTCGGTAAGCCTGTCAAAAACATCATGAACCACTTGTCCAATTCTAGGCGACCATCTGGAAGGACATAACACACACATAGATACAAATTACTATTGAGGCTGAAGTATTGCTTGTCTAGTTTAATCCATATAATATCATCACATTCCTTCTGTACTAGTGAAATTCCCTCCTCAATACAAGATTTATAGTAAAATATCAATCCGCCTGAGTCCCTTTTTGCGCGCTTATTTCGTTTTCTGTTCAACTCGATGTGATTAAAATGTTCTACATGCATATCTACTAATTCAGATCCCCAAGATTCTGTAACTAAAATGATATCACATTCGATTTTTAATTCTTGAAACAGAGCAGATTGAATTTTGCTATGTCTCGATGTTACAAGTCCATTAGCATTCCACAATGCTATACGGAGCACAATGGATTCAGAATATCCTGCGGTGCTATTAATTGTATGGGACATAGCAGTGAAATCATTAGTATTATTATTATTATTATTATTATTATTATTATTATTATTATTATTATCCCTAGCAGTCGCATTATTAACATTACCAGTAGTTATTGTATCCCTAATACTAGGAATTGTAGTAGCCTCGGCAGTAACGGTAGCAGTAGTAGCAGTATTAGCAGTAATAGTGTTAGTAACAGTAGCAGCATCGTTAACGGTAGTGATAGCAGTAGCCGTAGCCATGGCCGTGGCAGTGGCAGTAGCAGCATCATTGGCATTAACAGTAGTATCGGCATAAGCTCTAGCAGCAGTAGTTGTCGTATCAGTAGTGCTGTTACAGTAATTAGTATTGTAATAATTGTCACTCTCGTCTGTAGTTCTATTGTAATTATTCTTAATATTCTTTGTAATAACGTACAGTAATTTTATCCTAATTGGATTCAGGTGTAAACGTAGCATTGTTGTTGTTGTTGTTGTCGTCGTCATCGTCGTCGTCGTCGTCGTCGTCGTCGTCGTCGTCGTCGTCGTCGTCGTCGTCGTCGTTCGACGTGCTATGATTGAACATTATACCACGGTTACAAAAATATGGTGAAGACTTTGTTAAAGCAACGATGTTCTCCAGCTTGTTTCGGTGTTGTATTGTGGGTCCCGCTGAGATTGCAGGGTGGGAAACCGATGCGCCCATGCAGTCTGTTGTTTCGCGTTTCCATTTGGGAGGGGCGGCCATTGTGAGCGGTTCTCGGTCTCCAAAAGCTGTCGATTGTTAAGTCCATCCATTATGTTCATATGGTACACGTGCTGTTGTTGCCGTTCGTTTATCACATGTCCCTGTTCTATTGGTATATTTTCGACAACATTTTCCCCATAAAGGTTGTG